>CAAKHC010005134.1:0-16354 GCA_901007825.1 Macroramphosus scolopax | reverse complement strand
TCATCATGGCTGTTCACACCTGCTCTATGAAATTATGACACACACACACACACACACACACACACACACACGAGTTCAGAGATCTTAAAGCGAGTGTGTAACGTCTTCTTTCCCTCGTCTCCTGTTTTCAGACACGTGAAGGATCCACGCAGAGAAAACAGATTTAATAAGATCTTAGATTAGAAGCAGGAGCAGGATGAAGGTTGAGGCTGGACCGTCGGGGGGGCGATCGACCCCCCACATACCTTTCATGCCATAGTAGGAGAAGCGTTCACAGAACTCGTTCACCACTATGAAGCCGATGCTGACCGGGTAGTTGGTCCCACACAGTTTCTGAAAGAGACAGTTAGGGAAGGACATGGATTAAATAATCCCTTCAGCTGTTATCTCCTCCTTATCAATAGATCAGGACTCTCAGGGATGCAGCAGGAGGAGGCGTGTCGCTCCAACACTTGCTGATAATCATGCAGTAACAGAAGTCATACATCAGACGGCTACTGCAGTAATACTTCAAGTAATACTTCTTCTGCAGGCGGACGTAGAAAAGAAAAGCACATTTATTTTAGTTCTGTTGTTGCATGTTTTAAGAAAAAAGTGTTTGTGATGAGGGAAGAATAAAGAAGAGTTAAATACAGTGTTGGATTGTTGGATGTTGAATTAAACATGTATTGAATGTCTCTTTTATAAAAGCTCATATGATCTAAATTAAAGTTTTTATTGGTTTTAGCCTGTTCTTTGACTGTTTTCAGTGTATTTACACAGTACGAGTCGATATCATCCAGAACACAGTCAATTCATCTGTTTTCAACATCATACAAGGGTGACATGTTTTGGAACTTCCCGTCACCTCTTCCTTGGAATGGAAGTCACTTCTTCTTTAATCATCAATTAGTCAGACACATTCACAGAACAACACAACTGAAATCAGTTACGAATTATAAACAACAGTAATAAACGCACAGACAGGGATTTATTGGGGTTTATGCAACATTAAATTAATATATGAAATACTCACATGCCCCTGAAACTACTGCAAACACACCGCAAAATGTATTATTTCCTCAGAGGGAGTAGTTCCAAATAATATTACGTGACTTATGTATTTATTGCACAATTCTATGGTACTTCTGCTTTACCAAGGCGGTTTTATTTCATCTAAATTTATTTGATTTAAATTGCTTTCTACGTCCAGTCTACATGTCAGGATGAATGTTTACTCTTCTATTTACTGAACTTATTTCACTTTGCATTGGAATATTTTAAAGCCGAATCAGCGGTGCTGTGATTATTATTATTGATTATTATATTATTGATTATCGGTGAATATTAAAGAACTCTGATAGAGAACATTCAATCTTAACGTGTTCCAGACAAACTGAACGTTTAGATGTGATGTATATTTGTTTGTATTTAATTCAGATTGATCAGTTTGGAGAACTTGTGCTCGCCGCCCGGATGATGCGGACAGACCAACTTGTGGAACTACTTTCTTCCACACGGACCCGCAGTCATGGAGAAGATGCGCCTGTTGCATCATTTCTCTAATAAGTGAAGGTTTTGGGTTCAGAGATCAGCAGGTGAGAACTGCCTGACTTACTGAAACGCCTCAGAAGTTTATTTGAAAGTTCTTTGACTGCACTTGCAGACCAGTTACAGCAGCAGTTACAGCAGCTGTGTGACCGCACGGCTCCACTCATCCTCCGCGGCGGATTCTAATTATTGCTAAAACTCTCCTGCAACAAGAACACACGAAGAGAACAAACTTCATTGCTTCACAAGAGAAAAAGGTTGTTTCTACCTTCGTCATGATGCTGCCTCCGCTGATTGTTGCTCTCTAGTGTTGCGACGAGCTGCCGACTGGCATCCAAGCCCGTCCCCCTCCGCCGCATCCTGGCCGGACTGGGCGGTAATATTCCCCGAATGAACTCCTGCAGGAGCCGCAGGGACTGAGTGGGGACGGTCACAAAGAGTTGTTGTTACATCTAATCACTGTGTGTTCGTGTGTCTGCATACTGAGAGGAGAAGTATGTGCAGGATGCATGAAGTCCACGTTGATGAAACGTTTGTGCAACTAACTTTCTGTGCAGCGGGACAGCAGCTCCAACAGTGGGGTCGTTGTTGAGCTCAATGGAGAACTGAGAGTGTCTGAACCTCCTCTGTCCATCTCATGGGGATCACGTCCGCCTTCTTGAAATGCACCGTGAGCAGCAGCATCCTCTGTGTAACCCTGTAGTGTGCGTGCGTGCGTGCGTGTATTTGATCAAGCACAAGACTGCATGAACAGAGTCAGGGGCGTGACCATCTGCAGGGGGTCTGGAGGCCCCCCACCCGGCCCCCCACCCTGCCACCACCTCCAGAAAAATGAAGCTCTGTAATTTGAATTCTCTCTTCCTGTATTAAAATATGGGATCGAGCTTTTCCTCATTTTTTTATTTTTCCAATAATGTCGAACACTGAACGAGCACGCGAACATCAGATTATTTAACTTTCCCTCCATGACGTCATCAAGACCAGAAGTCATACATCAGACGGCTACTGCAGTAATACTTCAAGTAATACTTCTGCAGGCGGACGTAGAAAAGAAAAGCACATTTATTTTAGTTCTGTTGTTGCATGTTTTAAGAAAAAAGTGTTTGTGACGAGGGAAGAATATGACCGGTCCTTAAGGTGGTCCGGGATGAAACTGGTTGTACTGGGCCGCTTCCAGTGTGAAGGTCTTCTGGTCACACCTGAAGAAGGTTGAAACCTGTTGAACATAAAGGATATTCCCCAAAACAGATTCAGGGGCATGAACTTCACGCCTCCATGAAGGTTCAATGATCAGCCTGACAGACAACCGTCAGGGGGAATTCTGATATCTCATGTTGATGAGCAAGAGTTCAACCACGTTTTTTTTTAAAGGTTTAGTTATTAAACGTTGTCTCGTGTGCTTCAGTGTTGGAGGATAACATTACATTCTGCAGCTGTGAGGATCATCACACATCAGTCAACAGCAAAGATCCTGAAGGTCGAAGGTCAACGACCAGCAGTTCTCCGCTGCACCAGAGCTGGAGGTCCTCCCTCCCTGGAGTTCTGCAGTTATTTGGTTAATAAACAATATTATAGTTCAACACCAAAGATGAAGTATTTAACTACTTTACTTCTTAAACTGAACAGTTGCTCATCCTGTGAGGGATCATGAATGTTTGCACTGAATATAAACATGTCCACCTCATGGTGGCACTAAAGGTCAAATCAATCAGTGAGAACATGAATGATTCTAAAAATGAAATGTCAATGAAGTTTCTTTAGTTACGTTAAAACTCTTCCCACAAAGGACGTGACCTCAGCGTCCTCAAAGGTTGAAGACACGAGGACTTGATGTCTTCACATACGTCATACGACGTCTTCACATCAGCTGACAAAACCCCCCCAATAGCCTCCACTCACTAACACTGATGGGGGCTTGAAGAAACACCTCCTTCTCCAGATTAATTCGTGTTCTTGTCCTTTTTGTTATTAATGTTCCTGTTAAAATGTTAAAGAATAAACTAATGTAAAAGGCTCATTGGAAATAAATGTAGTACCATGAACGTCCACAGGAGGGCAGCATCGGATCAGATGGGATCAATAAAATCAGACTCAGTTTTAAGAGTAAATTGTGATAACATTTAAATATGTTGACATTGTTTTTAGACTCTTTGGTCTTTAAAGTATTAAAACAGGTTTCTTTATCATTGTACCAAGAACTTGGTGTCACATTGTGTTTGTTTAAAGGTGAAATACACAAAGTAGATGGATCATCTGAATATGTTTAATTACATACTTTGGACAAACTTAAAAATTGTTGTTTTTTGGTCAGTTCATGTGATTTGTTGATAAAATAAAGTAAAGTAAAGTTAAGCTCATAAAATAAAAGCAGGAGGACATGTAAAAGTACATGACATTCTCTATAAAACCTTCTGCTGCTACAGTCAGCTGGTATTTTGCGGCCCAGTTCTGAGTCAGTCCCACTGACCTGCATAAACAACACCGTTTGAGTACTAACAGCAGCTCAGAGAGCCCCCCCCGCCGCTGCTCTCGTCGCCCCCTGCCGGTCACTTCTGTCCACAAACTGCAGGTTGATGGGTTTGGCAGGGCAGAGCACGGTTCTGGTGATCGGCTTCACGTCGGTTCCGGCGGGATCGGGACGCAGCTCGTAGTGTTGTATCATCTTCAAAACAAAAGAGACACAAGGATACGTCAGCAGGACGTCTGTTGATGGGAGGACACACAGCTGCTGATGACCAGCTCAGTGGTTTGTTACTGCTGAGACGACTGGCAGGCTCTTCCTGGTGTCTCTTGCCCCGCCCCCCCCCCCCTCCGTGTTGTGGGCGTGGCTCTCCTTGATCATTCCTCATCCCACTCACCTGTCCACAACACCTGAGGCAAATCGCTTTAATGTCTTAAACTAAGTAAACATAGCGGCCTGGAGAGATGTGATACCAGACATGAAAGATACGACAGAGTGAAAGGAGAGCTGTGGTTGTCATAGTAACAGCCGTGACGTTCTCACCCGGGACATCAGCAGGTACATCTCCAGCTCGGCCAGCCGGCGGCCCAGACACGCCCGGATACCAAAACCGAACGGCACCGAGCCAAACGGGTGGTGCTTTGATTTCTCATCCGCCCCTCGGAGCCAGCGCTGCGGCAGGAAGACGTGAGGATCGGGGAAGACGTTCTCATCGAAGGACACGGCGTAGTGGCAGAGGTGGAACAGAGTCTGGGAGAGGGAGACAACAGTCACCTCTTCCTCTCTGCTCGCAGACGGGCACTCGGAGAGCGCAGGTACAAACATGAATGTTTATCTCACTTTTTTGGGGAAGAGGTAATCTCCCACTACTATCTCGTTGTCTACAACGACTCGGGCGTTTCCAGGCACCACCGGATACATCCTGGTGACCACAGAAACAGAAAGACCTCTGTTAGCACCAACCACAGCTGCAGAACATTTAGTTCTGATACAATGTGAAGATGAAGGACAAGGAGCTGCTGATCGGACACACAGTGTCCAAACTCAGACTCACATTTGGATAGAAAACAATACAAAACAAGGTCAGTTAATAGTAGAATGTAAAATAATATATGCAATAATATACAAAATGTTAATATAATATAGTATTCTATAATATATAATACAACATAATAGAATACAATAATATAATATATTTTGTAACCTAACATGTTTACAAGTAGAAAGACGGCCTCTGACCGGAGCGTCTCCCTCATGACGGCCTTCAGGTACGGCATCTGATGGATGTCATCGCTGGTCGGCAGCTTGTGTCCGGGGCAAACACGGATCACTTCCTGGTACAACCGCTCCTGGATCTCTGGCTCCTTTGCCAAGTGGTACAGAGCCCAGGAGATGGTGTTGGAGGTCTGCACACGCACACGCACACGCACACGCACACGCACACGCACACGCACACGCACACGCACACGCACACAGATGTCTCGGCTATAAGTGGGTTTGATGAAGACTGTATTTCAAGCGGTCGAGACATTCAGAGGCATCGTTCAGACACACTCTGTCTCCTCGTCTCCTGCACACACTCACCGTGTCCACTCCTGCCATTAGCAGCTCTGTGATGCTCCCCAGGATCTCTGTGATGGTCATCTGCTCACTGACCAGCAGGTGTGTGAGGTACGCGCCCTCCACGTTCTGGTCCAGGTGCACCTGCTGCTCGATCTCCTCCACTTTCTTCTGCACCAGCTCCGCCGCTAGAAGACGAGAACAGTGGCACTCAGAGAGAGAACATCATGATGGTGGTGAGAGAGGAACTTCAATCCTTTACTGAAGTCGAAGTAGATCGACTATCAATAACTCAATTAATATTTGAGTGCTGTACTTCATCAGAGTGGAGCTGACTGGTGTCCCACCAGAGGACCGACGTTCATACGAGGAAATAAGGTTTGTTAGGATCCACATAGAATATTAGATGTGAACTCTATGAGACATGTTTGTCTTTGGTACAGACGGCGGTGAGTTTGTGTTCAGAAGAAACCACGGGGACTTTTTAAAGGACAAACATGGTTCCGATTCAGCAGTAAATCGTATCTTTGTGTTACAAACTGATGTCGCTCACAGACTTTGAAGAGATGATCCCAGACTGAGACAAACTGTTTCCAGAAGGGCAGGTGAGACCAGGTGTACTTGGGGAAGAGGACGACGATGTTAGAGAGCCGTAACATTTCCCCCACATGGAAGATGAACTTCTGGGTGTCCTCGGGCACGTCCTTGTTCAAGCAGCCCATCCGGGTCTCCAGCAAAACACAGCAGATCGCTGTGTTGGATAAAAGACTTTATTCAAGTGACAATATGGCAGCTAACCCAACAAGCACTCGTTTGATCCTCTGCTGACCTTCAAAAGCAAATTTGTAGAGTTCTTCTGTAAGGTTGTTGACCATGACGCCGCCGCCGGCCTCCCTCAGCCAGGACACGCGGTCCATGAAGTCGGTCACCACACTGTTGACGCTGTTCGTGTAGGAGGAGACGTGTTTGGGCTTCAGCATCCGAGGGTTCAGGATGCTGCGGATGTGCTGCCAGTTGGGCCCCATCCTACAACAGTGGAGAATGTGTCTGATAATCAACAACCTGCACTGATGTTAATTCATTTGACAGACTTTGCACCAACTTTATACGACTACAAACAAAGGAAAGTAGAACAGAGAACATTCAGTCTCTGTTTTACATTTGTGACAAGGATCTTTTATAAATTCAAGCCGTCTCGTCCGTCTTCAACATCTCAGCATTGCTTCTGATGAAAAATGCTGCCCTGACCCGTCTGACAGGAAGTAAGTAAGTAAATAAGTAAGTAAATAAGTAAGTAAATAAGTAAGTAAATAAGTAAAACTTTATTTGTATAGCACCTTTCATGACATGACATGTAGCTCAAAGTGCTTTACAGAGCGAGAATACAATTTCAGAAAAGAAAAACGGAAGCATAAAACAACATTAAAACAACAGCACAGGGCAGCACAGTGAGGACATGGACAACAACACACAGATTTAAAAAGCAACCAAAGAAATAAAATCAGCTAAGAGCAAGAGTGAAACAGTGGGTCTTGATCTGTTCTTTAAAGCTATCGACAGAGGCTGCCTGTCTCAGGTGTAATGGCAGTTTATTCCATGTTCTCGGTCCGTAGCAGCAGAATGCTGCTTCACCGTGTTTTTTATATGTCATTGAAGGCACCTCGAGCAGGTCAGCACTTGAAGACCTGAGGGGTTTGGAACATCTCTAAGCAGGCAGTCGTGTAGCTAGGAAGGTGCCAGACCATTTAGACATTTATAAACTAGTAAGAGGATTTTAAATTCAATCCTAAAAACAACTGGGAGCCGGTGTAGTGAAGCTGGAACTGGAGTAATATGTTCTCTTTTCTTAGTTTTAGTTATAATTCTGGTTGCTGCATTCTGAACAAGTTGCAGTCTGTCAGTTGTTTTCTTTGGCAGGCCAGAGTAAAGAGCATCGCAGTAATCGAGCCGAGAGAAAACAAAAGCGTGGATCAACGTTTTTGCATCGTCCAACGACAGATTCACGCAATATTTCTAAGGTGAAAGAAGGCAACTTGGTAACATGATTAATGTGTGTAGTAAAATTTAATTCAGAGTCAATAAGAACCCCCAGGTTCTTTACTGTAGCGTTACTGTCTATAGTCAGGTTACCAAGTCTACCTGTTATTGATTCTCTCTGCTCACTAGAACCAGTTATGAGAACTTCTGTTTAGCTTAAGGAAAGACTTGATCACTCCGAGGAAGCTGCACGCTGTGGGGAAGAAAACCTTCGAGGGAGAGGAATTCCTGTTAGATTTCTCAACAAGCTGTGGATGATGTGTTTGAACAGGTAGCTGAAACCAAAGCTTCCCCCACTTCTGGTTTATGGTGTCTTTTGCAGTTGTCAATGATCCTCCAGGGCATGAACCAAGCAGACTTTGTGGTGGAAGCTGCAGTTAGATGTCAATCTACTCTCAGACCTGCGGATCCAGACACTCGAGTCGAGACGGGACAGGGAATGGAGGATGTGTCATGAGTCGGGAGTAGCAGGAGTTTTGCCTGTGACTGGGGGGTTGGGAGAGGTTTAACTCACTCTGTCAGGGGTCCATGGGCCTGGTTCCTGAGCTCTCTGTAGGCCCTCCAGTGTGGCATCTCCATTCGGACCGGGAGACGTCCCTCCTGCCTCAGCACCTGCTCGATCAGCTCAGCGCTGGCCACGTTCACCAAAACCATCGAGCCATACGTGGACTTCCACAGGGGCCCGTAGATCCTCTTGTGCTCGATCTTTAATCAGAGTTAGTGAGTTATTATGAATGGTGATTGATTTGAAATAAATATGTACTTACATCTCCAAATATGTACTTACATATATGTACTTACATCTCCAAATATGTACTTACCATCTCTACTGAATGAGAAACTCAACTTTTTGGGAGAAAGTTTCTCATTCAAGTAGTAAGAAAATATTTCACATATGTTTCTCCTTATTTTGTGATTCTAAGTCAGTATTCGTAATAGTACGTCATCATCTTGAGATTGTAAGTAAACATTTTAAAATAGTAAGTCAGTACTGCTCTGCCACAGATTCGACCTGATGTGAGAAGATGTTTAACAATAGACCGACAGAAGCTGTGAACTGTTCCTTTAACTTTTCGTTGCATAGCATGCATACGACAAACAGCCAAACATGACACCGACCTCCACCCTCCGGACCACTTGCCTGCATCTGATGCATGGTTGTGATGTAGCCCTTCACAAAGAGCCAGTGTAAGGTCGTCATGAAGCTCGGGCCGCTCAGGTCCTCCAAGGTTCGGAGTTTGTCGCCCATCACAGCCGCGCTGCTGCCGGATGCGACGCGGTGGGGAAAGTCTCCACAGTTCACAGGAATCAATCTGGGAACGCATTTGTGATGGTGGTGGAGGTTCAGTCGCAGTCCGATGGTTGCCAGAGATCTGCGGAGCATTTTCACCGAGGAGACGCGGTGTTCTCTGCAGGTCCAGAGAGACGTGACAGCGGCAGGGAGGAAGAGGAGGAGGAGGCTGAAAATAGCGGTTTGTTGTCCTCCAGCAGGGCAGACTGACTGAACAAACTAAGACACTTGTGGACTTTGACACCGTCATGAAACGTCACCAGCAAACACGCTATCGGTCTCCTCAAGTAAACAGCGTGTACTGGTGTGTGTGTGTGTGTGTGTGTGTGCAGTGCTTTTTATATTTATACACATTTATTTATATTCATCATTCGGCACCGATAAATATATTTTTTAGGTTTTACCTCTAGATACGAGCTTGGTTATTGCACGGCATGTTACCTATTGATTACATATGATTGACAGTTGCTAGCCCCGCCCCCTCCCACGCCCCGCCCCTCACAACAGCACAGGGAGCATGTGAGCTAGTTTTGAAGAAACATTTCTATTAATAGTTCCACTGTGCAGTCTTTCAAAGTGTTGTACATTCATTCATGCATTTTCTTTGGAAAGACAAGTCAACCTTCCACCAGAGGTTCAGAGTTACTCAGAAAAAATAATCTTTTACACCATGAAGTCAGTGTTTGTCTACACGAGTCACCTGCACAGCGACGTCATTTACAGAAGATAAAACCTTCAGATAGATCAACAGTCAATGCAACGCACAAAAAATTAGAATGTTATTTAATAAATAATTTGTTTATGTTTGTATTCATTGCAAATGTTAATTTAAAAAGAGATTTGCTTTGATGATATTATACAGGGAGGAAGTCACTTCCTGTATAGTAGAGAGCAGCAGGTGTGTGTGTGTGCGAGATTGAATACAATTGATGCACAGGCCATCAAACAATTAAAATTTTTATTTCTCTACAAATAAATCTCCTCTCAAGTAGCTTAGAATGAATCACTGAAGCCGCTATTCTCCTCAAGGCTAAACATATTATTGATTTATGAAATTATCAGGACGCTGACGGAGGTCTGTGGAAACACGGCGCTCGTGACAAAACATGAGGGCAGAAGAAGACTAGAATGTGATGTGCTCCAGTCATTTAGAAATGTCATTTAATTCAAGTATTGCAGGTTTAAAGCTACAAAGCAGGACTTTGAGTCACGCTGCAGTATCGGAACAAACAAGGTTCCAGAGATGATTGAATCTGAACGCTGCAGGGGATCAAATCAGTGTGATGTCAGAGAGGTTGTTCATCAACAGTCTGCAGCGTTTCAGGTTTATTCTATTAGCTCGTTGTTTTGGGTTCTCCAGCTCGCAGCTGTTTCCTCGCCACCCTGCCCTCAGCGCCTGTATCACAGAGCATCTTCTGCATATCCAGGGTATCTTAAACAACTGCAATTACAACGTATCAGCTCGTTAATAAATAAGTGATACGGGCGAGAAGGGACCCAACATCGCTGCAGGAAAGTGTCAACGGTCTTCATTACTGCAACATCATTAAAAATAACTGTCTTGCTAAGTGAATGGGATGATCGATCATGATTCTGTCAGCTGCAAGGTGCTCAATGGTTTCGGAGCAAGTGAAGAACAAACGTCATTTGAACCTGTTTATAAACTTACTTGCACATCTTACATCTTACAGTGCTTCTACGTGTGTCACAGCGTCTCTGTGTCAACTGTATCAGGCTCAGGACGCTACACGAAGGCCTGCAGGACAGTGACAGCTTGATATTTGATTACAGGGGGAGACAGAGGATTTGTGTAGGATATCTGTACAGCAAGGGCGACTGGATCTTTAATATGTCGAGCTCTCCATCAGCAGCATGTGTTACCACGGTGATACATCCCACTGTGAAGTGAACCTACTTCGGGAAACTCAACCTCAAAGTTCCCCACTAACCCGCAAATATGAAGAAGTTGTTTCGTTATACAGCACCTGGAGGCCGGCAGGCACAGGGACCAGCAGCTAAAAACATTTTGATAAGAGTCTGATAAGACCAGAACAGAAAGCAGAGAGGATTTAAAGCTCATGGTTGCTCGGTGACAGCTGATCATGTCGATTTTTCTCTCCTACGCACACAAAACTGCGACCAAATAAACTAATTAATGCAACTTCAAAGCAAAAGATTGTGTTTTGCTGCAGCTGCGTTATCCAAAGCAAAACGCTAGAAGCTAACATAAGAACTCTATAAAAAAGGTAATTCCAGTCTGGCTCATTGGTTTTTCAGACGCGACCTGTAAGGCACAAACAGAGTTGCCGAAAAGCTGAAATGCCGAGAATCCAATGGCGGTTTAAGACTTGAGATTGATTGGCTGAAACATCCCGACCACGATACGCTCCATCAGTTAAAGCACACGTCTGCATCCAGAGAGGTGAAACATCTGCAGCTGGATTCTATCAGTCGCCTGCTTCTCTCACAACAACCGCACCGCGTCCGTCTCAACTAAACTCCATTGTCACAAACGCACAAAACACAGGACTCAGAAGCAGCGAGGTGAAATTAATTTGTTGAAGCAATAAATTAGGTGCTCGTAGAGGTGTGGATGTGTGGAGGAGACATGGAGGGAGGCTCGACACGGACAGGTGCCCTTTACCCACATTGAACCCTCCCGGATGTCCACAGACGAGCAGCTTCCCCTCGTATCCATCAGTCACTTTCACTCCCCGACTCGCTCAGCTGAAGGTCGTTCTCTGCAACAAGAGGCCCAAATAAACTGATTACACACAGATGGATTAACAACATTGTACTCAAGTCTGTTTTGGACTATTTCATGACAGTTAATTCTGTTTTATAACAACATTCTGTGACGTCCTCGGCGGAAACACTGACACAAGTTATCATCTTGTTTGCACAAACTGTTCCCAACCCCTGCAGGGAACCTGCTTTACTTGTTTCACTGTAATGTAACAATGTGTTCAAGAAAGTAAACGCTCATGCTTTTGACAACAGGCTGTTGTTTCTGTACCATCGTCAGGAGTAATATAAGAGATGGATGCCATCAAAACGCACTAAAAACGAAGCCAAACCACCATCGTCTTATGTTCTGCAGTAAACAGAACTTCTGCTCATGATGGAGTCGCGAGGAAGTGGAGGCGTGTTATAGATTTATACAGTCTATGATCGTTAAGTGACGTCTGCCAGTTAAATGTTTGGTATGAAAAAGATGAAATGAGTGCAGGGAGGTGCCAAGTCCAGTTAAACACTGATGAAATTGTCGCAAAAGTTAGATATGAATGAAGAGCAATAATCAATGTTTCACCAGAGAGGAGGTGGGTCGCGTGGCGCTGAATTCTAATCAATAAATCTAAGTAACGTCAGTGACTCACTGAGTGTGTTTATGAGTCCGCCACCGCTCTCCTGGGGGCGGCTGGTGCTGCTGGTGTTGAGGACGGGCATGCTGTGGTTGGCCGAGGCCGCTGGCGGTGCGGTGGCCCGTTCATCCTCTGAGTCGCTGCTGCTGGAACTGCCGTCGCTGCTGGAGGACGACGAGCTGTTTGACGAGCTGTCACTGCTCATCTGGTCCATGACCTGCGCCTCCGCCATCAACTCTGCACACAAGAAACAAACATGTCACATGAGGAGGAGCAGTTCTCATGACGTCATTCAACCGCTCAACCACAATGAGACATGGAAGCTCATGAAAGTGGATTTGAAGATGTCGTGCTGGTTACCTCGCTCAATGTCGTCCATGGGTGATGCCGGGGATGTCTTTTCTTTGGGTGGAGAACTTTTGGAGCTGGCTGAGCTCTTGTTAGTGCCGCTGCCACCACTGCTGCTGCTGGTGTTCGTCTTCACCTGGTGGCCCATGCGACTTGTCTGCTGCTCCATGCGAGAGTGGATCTTACTGCTCCCCTCAGCCCTGGAGAACCCAAAATCGATGAATAAACTTAATGGGTTGTAACAAGATGATGTTTCCTATTCCAGCCCCACTAATTCTGGCAATTCATAGTATTTCATTAATGGAAATGAATATATTTGCCTTTTCTGTGTCAATTGTACCATATGATGTTTAAACAGCTACAGCTGAGGAAACAGAGGGAGATGATATGGGCTTGTCTCTGGACTTGAGCCCCCAACAGGACCTGCTGGACTCACCTGGTCTTCTTCACAGCGATGTTGCTGTTGAGCTTCTCCAGTCTGTACTCTCCTGTGTCGTGGTTCACGATGAGGATGCACTCTTTCATGTACGGCCTCTTAGAGCCCTTGAAAACTGTAACCGGAGCACTTGAACCCTATAAAACACAGGCGACACAAAGAGACCGTTAATAAACCACGCCATTAGTTTACTGCGTTACGAGAACGGAGCACGCAGACAAAACTCACACAGCCTCAGGCAGAACATGCAAACTCTCCCCACAGAGGCAGGCAGGTTCAAACCCAGAGGTGAACCACTTTACCATCGTGTCACCCTCAAAATTTGGAAATGACGGGTTGAATATTAGAGGTATAGTAACTTCCCCTTTCTTGTACAACTCTTAAACAAAAGCAACTTTGTTACAGTTTAAGCATGATAACAACAATAGATAAATACATCTTCTAATAATGTAGCAAACGTGAAACACAAACCTCTAAATTGGGTAAAGTAATATTGACTTGCTCTCCTTTGCCCACTTCAAGCTCCCCTTCACAGGTGGTGTCGATGGAGGCTGGTTTGAAGTCATCTGTGGAAACAGATTTATGTAACATTTGAGTATTAATTAAATCTCTGTGTCCCACACGTACAATATTTACAGTACAGCCGAAAAATGACTCGTTGCAGTTGTTTACGGGTGCCAGCAGATGGCGGTGTTGTCCACATTGGTGATAGCTAATGCTAACTAGCTAACACTTTGACAGACGGAAGCAGTAGTTTGTGGTTGGAGAGTAAATAAACGTATAAAGACAAGACACACGTCGTCATCGTCCTAAAACAGCCGGTGTATACAAACGAACTGCCGAGGCGGCTAAAAGTGGTTTCCGGCTTCCTTCGAGCCTTTAGCTAACAAACTACCTAGCATGCTACTGTTAGCTAAGTTACAGGAATACGTTAGCACTTACATCGCACTGTGTGGTAGGCACTTTTAGGATGTTTCTCGAACGTCTCTCCCAATTTCAGAACGTGTTCTTGGTTGTCAAAGTTGGAATAAGCGGTCCCATTCATCCTGGCAGTTTGACGAGCTGTAAACTTTACGTTCTATTTTATCCGATAACCATGTACGGCAGAGTTCCGAGCAGCTCATTGGATCCGCTGAGGCCAACCTCTTCTTCGCTGTGATTGGTCAGATGGACCTATGCTGGTGTCTGATTGGCTAGCAGGTCTGTCAATTGAAGTTCGGAAACGTCGGCGCATCTCCAGGGAGAGCACATGTTGTTCTGAGCTGTATGATAAAAAAATAATATAATTTCTTGTAAATAACAAGAATCGATAATATGGAAAACATATTTCTGTCACTGTGATGAACAGCACACTTATCCTGTGGTCAACTTGTACAAACCTCGAAATAATCACACAGAATCTCAAAATAATTGGAAAGTTTACCAAAATAATGACTTCTTTATCTCAAAATGACGATATATTATCAAAAAAATAATTTGAAACGTTCCAAACGTAATTACTTATTCGTCTCGGAATAATGACTTAGTGTCTCAAAATGATGAGAATTCATACAATATGTAAGTTTCTAATTACTTTGAAATACTAAGTGATTGTTTTGAGAAAGTTCCCTTATCACGGCTTACGGGATGACGGTGAATTGAATATTCCATTGAATATGAATTAAACAATAATGATTTGTATATTGAAAAAGTTGTGTACATATGTTTGATTGATTTCATGGAAATAATGACATTAAATTACTTCAATCTCATCTAAACTGAAAAGACTATTTACTGTGCAGACTCAATGATTCTGTTCCAGAATAACTTATGGACTAGTGAAGTGGTCATGGATGTGTGTGTACTATTGTTTTGTCTTGATGATATTTGATGAGTAGCACCAATGCAGAAAAACTGATTACCATGGTCATTAGTAGGATCAGATCTGGAAACCTAATGAAAGAATAAGATAGCACAGCTCAGACTCCATGTGGATGTACTGAGGCTCCGGCCATGACAGACTTATGAACCCCTGCGGTAACACGTAGTGACTATAGGTGGAAGGGGCTCTGAGCTCCAAGAACCCTGTCGCAGTGAAAATAAAACATAATGTAACAGAAACATCATTCACATTTTTAATATACCTGAAACGTAGGATAAAACTATAATCCTGCTATGTTCATGCTATAAGAAATCAGAAATATCCTCGTCTCCCCTCAATAAACTCACTTCTCAAATATGTCTGAGGTGGTGGTCAGAGCAGGAGACAGGAATATACTACATTTCTTTATTATTCAACTCCTTCTGCATTAGTGAGCAAAGTCACATGTCTGAAGTATTCAGGTATTCTGTCAACTACTGCAAGATACACAACAACAGCACTTCAGGTTCAGAACACAAAGATCTCACCGACACACAAACACTGAGGTTCAACAGTATTTCACCAAACCAGAGGCCTCATTTAACAACTGTACAAGGGATCGTTACGTTTTCAGGTTATGTCCTGCTCCGTCAATGTGGCTGGTGTTATAAACACTGGAAACCATGATGACCGGGATGTCCTCACATTCATCCTCTTTATGACACAGTTCCCTGATAGACTTTCCATGGAACATCAGACATGCCACTGAATTGAGGATCAAATTACTTACATCTCGTGCTTTTATTGGTTTACTCGGGAATATGAGGAAGCTGGAAGTTTGCTTGCACATGGGATTTCTTTACAACTTTGGACTGTTAAACATTGTCTGATCACAAATGTAACAATTACACAATTTTAGACCCTGAATGGGTAAAAAGCAGGTTTGCCTTTGTACTATTGGTCAGGTAAAAACACAGTGTCTTTTTGTATGATGCGTAAATTATTGTGTTGGTCTGGCCTCATGTGTGTCCAAGTCTGCAAACTTTATATATAACATTTGTCTTATAATTCATTTCTGATTCAAACTAAATGAAAAGTTGTTTTTAGTTACAAAAGTTAACTGGTCTGAATTTCTAAACTCAGTAGCCTGTAACTGTCTGTGGAATTTCGGGCAGGTAGACGCTCACGGTGTTCAAGACATGGACAGAACACCGGGGTAAAGTTTCAGAATCGGCAGTATTGATTTTCAGGGTTACATGTTTCTCTCACCACCAACATTAATAATCCTGCTCTGGCTCATTTGTTTTTACAAACACATTACAGTTAAGCCTCCACGAATAAAAATAAAATAAAACACAACAGGACTGAAGAATCTTAAAAGAGTCTTACTCACTGAACACTTCAGACATTCAATTCTAATGTGCATTAACAATCCGACATTTGTTTCCTACATATTAGATTTAACTGCATCACTTTGAACATGACTTGA
>CAAKHC010005133.1:0-15365 GCA_901007825.1 Macroramphosus scolopax | reverse complement strand
CCAAAAAAAGTCACCACCTGGATTTAACTAAGCAAATCGGTAAGAGCCTTCCAGCGGAGAACTACTGCTCTGAGTAATGATGTGATGGCAACAAGTTATTGAACCCAGCTGATGTGGTGAGCAGCTTCTCATTTCTTAAACAACCATGTCAGAAAACAAATCCTGTGGTCTTGGAGAGGATGTTAATCAGTTTGAGAAGGTCAAATTATTGGCCTTAATCACCGTCCAACCATTAGTAAAACCTGGAGTGAGGTCAACCATCATCTTCCAGGAAGAAATGTGGTCAGAAACAACTCTTGAATGACGTTTGGTGACATATCAACAGAACTCACAGCTATGTGTAATAGTGAAAGTAAGATCACTTCCACACACTGTGAAGGGAACTGGAAGGATTGGGACGAAACAGCTGTGTAGCCATAAGAAAACCACCGATCAAAGACTGGACTGCGGCAGTGGAAGAAGGTCTGATGAATCCAGATTCACCCTGTTCCAGAGTGATGAGTGCATCAGGGTTAGAAGAGAGGTGGATGAAGTGATGCACCCATCATGCCTCGTGCCGACCATACAGGCCTGTGGGGGCGGTGTTATGATCTGGGGCTGCTGCAGTCGGTCAGGTCGAGCTTCAGCGACGTTATGTTCCATAGAATGAGGTCAGCTGACTACCTGAATATAGTGAATGACCAGGTCTGTCCATCAATGGAGGTTGTCTTCCCTGATGGAACGGCCATATTGCATGAGAGGCTCAGGGAGGATGAGACATCCTGTCACACATGGACTGACCACCACAGAGTCCAGACCTCAGCACCATCCAGAAGCTTTGGGATGTGCTGGAGAAGACATCGCCAGCGGTGTGACTCTCACATCAATACAAGATGGTGGTGGAAAATGAATGCAACTCTGGACGGAAATAAATGTTGTGACATTGCAGAAGCTTATCGAAGTTGTTTCCTTATTGTGTTATACCAATGGCGACCCCTAGGGGCAGTGGTGTTCTGTTTATAGGTGGGGCTCTCAGGTGAATAAACCACTTTAGAAGAAGTGATTGAACAGCAACAGCGTGTCAGTGTTGATTGTAGCCTGCATATAACAGTGTTCAAACAGTACTAGTACGAAGAAACGTAATAGCAGCGATGCCACGGCGAATGCTAAAGGCGTCCAACGAAATATTAGGGTCTGCAACTTTTTTGTGGACGGGCAGTGTATGTCTATACTGCATATAGGAGAGGGAAGAGAGGTTCTAACTAAAACTCTAGAGATGGTGAACGTACATATGGGGAGAGACCGACGGAAACTGGATTAACTCTGTGTACTCCGCGTACATGGACAGCTGTACTTCTATTTACACTTTATTCTTTGTCTAGACTTCATGAAGTCTTTACCTCCTCTCCCTCACAAAGGCCTCATGTTCTGCCTGTTTGGCTTGCAGTAGTGCTTGCTGAGCAACTTTCTTCTCCTCCTGGGTTGAGGCATAGCGGGCTGCTCTATCAGCTCGGTCCTGCGAACAAAAGGGGACAATATTTGTTTGAAAGGAAGCTGAAGCAGCTCAAGGACGGTTGTGATAATCTGCACACTAGACATCACAGACATATCAAAGCTATCAAATCTTGTTTTCTAACACTGGCCACTCCCATTGCAAATGTTTACATGTTATCTACATCAACATTTAATCCTGCCAACTGGTGTGTCATCTGTCAGTCAGGCTGAGAGGAGAAAAATGACTTTACCAAAGCAATCTGCTGTTTGACGCGGTCCCTGGCAGCTTTCTCTTCCATCTTCTCTCTATTTCTCTCCTCCAGAAGTCGCTTGGTCTTATCGTCTTCCTGCTTCTTCTTGAAGTCCTGCATGTCCTTCCCAGTCTTCCGACGATCCATTTCTTTCTTTATCTCATTCTGTAGCACAGGTAACACACAGGTTAGGAAAAGAGTGATTTACTTCACTGTGGCTTGCAACAACAGTAACAACTGGTATTTGGTGAAATTACAATTTCACATTATAACACAATAAGCACTAAAATTCCATGTTTCACAAGTGCAACGTAGATAGATGATTGATGTGGTTTTGAACGTTTCCACACTGTCACAACAAAGCTGAGCCAGTGGAGGATAAAAGGGACTCAACAGTACCCTTGGTATGATGGGGAAGGCTATGCTATGCTATGCTATGCTATGCTATGCTATGCTATGCTATGCTATGCTATGCTATGCTATGCGTGAGACAATCTGTCCAGTCCATTGCAGGTGTCTCCAAAATCAACACTGAGTGGACACATTTTAAGATTGAACTTTGAAGTTGCACAACAGGACTGAGAAACAGGAACAGACTTAAGAACATGCTCAAAACAAGAACAGACAGGCAGGGCAGCCAAAACCTTCGGATCAGAAACAGACTGGTCCTCGGCGAGTACCGCCAGCACCTCATAAAGAACGGGGACCAAGAAAACACAATTCTGTTTTCTGACGACAGAAACTGGGAAATATGCAAATGACACCAACTATAGAGGGAATATCTGTCAAAAAACGTTCATCCCATCTTTAAACTTGGATGGATATTACTTCTGATATGTGGGCTCTGCCATAGACTAGCATGTTTTGTCTACTTACCTCTTCTTCTCCTTTCTTCCTATGCTCCCGTCTCTCCTCCAGTTTCTTGGTTAATCTGACAGGATAATGAAGTATTAACTTATCACATTTACCTCGACATGGAATAATAGGAGGTTTTTTTCATACATAAAGTGATGGTATTTATTTCATAACGTTTAATAAATTGCTGTCTTTGCAGTTATAAGATACATTTAATTAATATAAGTTTCATATTCATAATGCCAATAATTCCATCAATGCAATTTACTGTCCAGGCTTAGTGGCTGTAATGAAATCCAGTTAACTGACAAATCCCAGTTTATTGAAGCAAATTTTTGTAGAGATTGAGTCAAAACGTGCTGATGTAACATTAACTATATAAACATGTTAGTGAGTAAGATCCAGTCATTGGCTATAGTTAGTGGCCAATTCCTATTAGACTCCTAGAAAGCAGGAGATGCTTATAATGTTTTGAGACTCCTAGTTACTAATCAGATGAATACTCTAATGGTAATGTTTAAACTATTGTTAAACAAACAGCAGATTAATAACCTCTAATGAAACCACAATGCATTTCTTCTTACACCTCAACGCATCATTCTGTCCAGTACACAAAGAAGGTAACATGTATGTGTCTGTACCTTTCCACCTTAACATCCAGGTTTTCTTCAGCCTGAGAACACATGGTAGCCTGATCTGGACGTGCCTTTGTAAACTCTGCAGGAGTCACAGCTGAACAGCTGCCATCATCTGACGTGCTTGAGAAGGAGGCTAGGTATAGCAGAAACAAGGAAAGTGAGCCTGGGTCAACAAGGTATTTTACAACTTGTCAATATGGCAAATCAATTTTACACTCAGCATATTGTTTGAAACTTTCCCATTTGATTTCTGTAAGTAATCATTTGTTGTTCATCGACGGAATAGAATATCTTTGTTGCACAATTACGAGACTGCATCTGCAACTTCTGTTCTTGATGCAAATAAACCTTCCAATGGGATCAATGCCAGGCAATAATTTAATTTTCTTACCAATTAGGACTGAGTAACCATTATTACATGAGCACTCAGTAGTCATTACTACATTATCAAATGTGTACTCAGTCATCATTACTACATTGCCACATGAATATTGAGTACTCATGAGTTGTGCATTTGCACATTTGTGATGCTATAACAGTGAAAAAATTAACCAAAGACCTGCAAAGTACTCAAGTAGGCAGTAGATGGTAGTAGAGTAAGTAAGTAAACCAAAACCGTTTAGAAAAGTAGATATTTAGTCCTCATAAAAATCAAATGTGGATTAAAGTATTAGTCTCTGTGCACAGATATTATTAATTATAGAAGCTGTAGACAAAGTGTAATTGCAGTCAGATGGTCATATTATCAGTCGGTAGTTGGCTGTTAATTCTGAGCCATTATGTCTCAAAGCCACAAACCACAAAAATTATAGTATTTCTCAATCTGGGGTCGTGAGAATTTTAAGGCCTTATAACGTTGATCAGATAGAAGGAGTTCACACAGATCACGGAATGGATGTGTGGAATCCTTAACATGCATTCACAAAGGGAGACAAGTATCTCAAAATGACTGGAAGTCATTTATTTTGAATGTGAGAACGCCGCAATAAGCGAGGCCAGCCAAGGCAGCAGGTGCTGGCTGGTATGGGAGAGAGAATACAGTTGATGTCTGAGCAGCTTTGATGATATTTGCAATGTCGCAGTTCAGCCACAACTAATCAGAAAAGAAAAGTACTCCTCTGTAGAAAATTGTAGAGAACTCAACCATGTCAAGTTGGTTTATAAACAATTACAACAGAAGAGATATTAATGATTGCCGTAGCAGGGTTCTTAATCATGTATTGTCTTTGTGTGATTTACATGGATTATGCTGTCAGGCTGGCAGTAATAGCAGAGCTTCAATAGCTTACTTTCACTGGTCACATTCTAGCTTTTCCTGACCTACTCAAGAAACACAACCGGATTGTACTGGTCAGCCAGTGACCTCCCAGAGTTGATGAGTAGCTCCTTGGTGTACAGGTTGTTGACTGAGCATCAGTTCACCAGGTTGTGCACCTCCACTATATACAAATATTTTAATTTAAAATGGCGTAGTAATGAGCTTAGCCCTAGTAGACGTAATTTGAAGGTGAGCATGCTGAGGATGACTGCATATAGAATCCTCAAATATGTGCCTTACAGTATAGTACAGTGTGAGGAGCCAAATACATGGCGTCCTCTGGGGACCTGTTAGCTTTGTGACGTGGTGGGGCTGCCATGGGGAGCTACACTACTCCGGTGTGTTGTGTGTGCTCACTGTGTGTTTGCTTGTTCACCTACAGAACGGTTAAACGCAGAGAAGAATTTCCTTTGATGGATCAATAAAGTATACTAAAATAATGGGAAAAAAACAGGGTGACACCACTTGAAGGTGTGTCTATAAGCTGAAGAAGTCTTTCTCTGTAAATCTTGGATAAACTTTGGGTTTCGTCCTTCACAATATGTCCTTCACAACACGCACGCACGGACGGACGGACGGACGGACGCACGCACGCACGGACGGACGGACGCACGGATGCACGCACGGACGCACACCAAAGGAAAAACATAGTTGATGACTACGTCATCCACATTTCCTCACCTTTTGTTGCTGCTGCTGCTGCTGCTGCTGCTGCTGCTGAGGGTCTGATATCTTCTTCGAGTGACATACCAGGCTGAGCTAAAGCTGAGGCAGGTTCTGTCGGGCTGATTGACACCACAGGACCACTTGCTTCTACTGATACTGTCCAATCGCTGTTCTGCTGAGCATGCATCTGTTCCAGAACAGGAAACAAGAAACATAATCACCTGGGAGAAGTCCACGGACATTCAGTAGCTTCAGTGGCAGTAGCTCAGACGTTAAAGTTCTCCATTAATTGTCTTTATGTCTAGATTTGGAGCTAATCAAAATATTGGAATCAAGCAATGTGGATTGTAATGTGAACATAGCCAAAAAGACCAAGAGTCTACTGCTACGTTAGCAGTGGTACTATGAACTAAATGCAAACGTAGGGAAGCTGATAAGTTCTCTGTCTTTGAACGCAATTACGCTGAGGCTAAAAACATTAGCATAATTGCTAAAATAAAGAAATGTGAAAGGATTAAAGAACCAGTAGTAGCATTTCAAATAAAACGATACACAGTCCTACCTTTGTATCCCTACCTGCTTTACTCTGTTGATTCTTGTTGTCAGTTCTTCTGCAGACACATTGCCAGCGATAACCTCCAGAGGAATTCCCTTATCTCCAATAAAGAAGCAGGAGGGTACGCACACCACTGGATCTTCACATGAAGGTGTTAAAGAACAAACTTCCCAGGAAATTACATTTTTTGTAGTACTGATTGTGACCTAAGACTTGCCATACATATTAACACAAACACTATGTTGTCAATGCGTTACATCAACACACATCCCCCCCGACCCCTATACAGACTTTTGCACTATGAAGCATCCAAATTGCACACATTGTTGATTGCACATCCTCCATATTTCAACATTGTAAAAAACGATAAAAACATGTATATTTTTAAGCTATTTTTATTTCATTTATTTTTTCAGAATACCTGACTCCAGTACTTGTTTTATTAAAACCTTTTTATCAGTACTTTCACTTTTATGACCTCTTGCTTGTTTTATATTTATGCTTTTTTGTTTTTATGTCGATTTTAACAATATACCAGGACAAATTCCGCGTATTGTGAAAATGTTTACTTAGCAATAAACCCTAATCTGATTCTGATATTTGTACCTTTTTTTTCCTTGGATCCTTGTCCTAGTCTTTACATGTTAAATATAAGACTAGTGGAGGGTGCTGTTTGGTAGTGCAATTAATATATTGAGGTTAACAATTCTCATGTCATCAATAACTATCTTTCTGTAGTAACAAAACATTAATTCAAACATAGTTTGTATAACAACAAAAAAAAAGATACAGATCTGTGAGAATTGCCCACATGTCTCACTGTGGAAGAAAATATAAAGCCATCACATGGTGAACTCCATACACATGAACACATCAATTCACATTTATTAAATCCACCACCTGTCTGTTATAACTAGACTGCAGAAAATCATGGATTTTCCAAAATGTGCATGCACTGCAGTGTTTCTTATTAATTAGTACCACAAGAAAATGTTTGCCACAAGTTTAATATGGTAATATAAATATTCCCAATTCTTTTAATACCATGGATGATCTTTGGCAATGTGTTTATACAGCAGGTGAGAAAAGGTCAAGTAGCGAACATTCAACCCCACGACAACATGACACAGTGCAACACAATCATACGGGTACAAATGCTTAAGCCTCAATGTTGTGATACTTTTTGTGCATATATTTGCTGTGGAAATTCATCATAACAGACTGAACTGTTCCTTCCTGTATTCTACCCCTGAGACAGTCATGAGTGCTCATTTCTGAAAAACCTAAATTTAGCAAAAAAAGTCATAAAGAGTACCTCTTGGCGTCCACTTTAATGGCCACACAAGAGTTGTGTGCAGCTTCTGAGACTCTGTCATCCTCCCAGCTGGACACCAGGTGTGCTGACTGTTCATCTTCCCCTGTGAGCAGAGATCGTGTCAGTGAGGAGCTATTTAGTCATAGGTTGCTATCAACTTACTGTCAGAAGTGAAAACCTTCTTTAAATGAGAAAACATTTAACATTTTATATTACTATTTCTGTGTTTTTTCTGTTTCCTTTTCTTCATATATTTATTCCTGTATCGTTACTACCTCTGTCAATGTTTACCTCATTTTAATATATATAATATTTTCTTTTATTTCATTCACTCAGTCATATATGTGACGATTTATTTTGGGTATTGTTGTTGTTATTGGTGATGAAAATTCTACAAATAAATATAGAAAAATGTATTACATGATCAATCCATACAATTTTCTTTACACGAAACAAAACCAAATTTGACAAAGTGACAGTACAACACCGGACTATGTGCGCATGGGAACCATATAACAAGTGATAAAGACCTTTAAGAAATTTGCTGCAACAGAGACCCAAACACAATTGTTTGGAAGTTATTCCTCCTGGAATCAGAGTGAACCGACCGTTCCCATCCTGTCAGTAGTACCCGAAACTCTAAAAACTTGTCTGGCTAATGCCAAATTAATTACACAACAGATTCTTAAAATAATGGAACGTTGCATGAAACTGAATGTTGGCTAACGTGACAGACGTCAGACGCTATAACAAACACTTGGATCTCTTAGCAGGCCTTTAACCAACACTACAAACAAAGACATCATTTATATCGTATTTTGGGTAACTAACAGTAACGTTTATGCTTTATAAAGCTTAACTTCGTTGAATATGTGTGAAGGACACATAGTAATTCTCTGAGAGCTTGTTGGCCAGCTGGCTAATGGGTAAATCCCCAAAAGAAGGGCTAGCTAGCTAGCATGCTAACGTGATTCCTTCAGGTCTGTATTGCTATAACCTCAGTTAACTGTGGAACGTTCTCTAGCTAGCTAAACGACATACATACCTATAATGACAACGACAAAGACAACACCCTGCTGTTTAGCCGAGTTAATTGCATTCGCGATGGAACCGTCAAACCAACGCATCTTTTCTTGCTGTGTGTTTCTGTTTGATGTCCCTAAGCTAACGTTAAGTTGGTTCAGTCAGGAAGCAAAATCCTCCAGTCTGTAACGTCGCGTCACTGATGTTACGTTCGCGGACGAACCGTTCAAAGAAAAAGAACGATTCGTTAATTTCTCAGTTCAGTTGATCTCGTCTGTTGTGAGAAAACTATGAAGGTAATTTTGTGTCTTTTTCTTGCAGTGCTATTAAAAATCAAGTTTCTGAGTAAAAATAAATCCTACCCAGAAATGAGGCCAAAAGATATAATTTGCCCCCTGATTGTTGGTATATAAGTGTGTACTTACATAAATGTATTTGTGTACATGTATAACAAATTAGTGTGTAATCTTGCATTCACACACTGATTGCCAAGATCGCCATGCAAGGTGTCAAACAGTTTATCAGGAGCAATGAGTGGTTCAGTGTATTCTCAAGGAAATTTCCACATGGTCTATGGGGGCAGCTGGGGGTTGAACCAACAACCTTCCTTGTGCCAAAGCTAGGGAACAATAATCTGTAAAAGAAGGAGATGAATAGTCCATTAAAGAAGGGGAAAAAGAGGGAAGAAAGGAAACACAATGGGAAGGAAAAAAGGAAAAAGCAAAGTGTCTGCAAGTTCAAACCCCATCCAAGGCAAACCTTTTTTTAACGAATGTGTAGAATTTGGGTTTAAATTTTAAATCCGGTTTATTGTTCCCATGTATTTGACCAATTACCTGTGATGACTAATATGTTTGCTTTAAATGTTCTTAAACTGAACATCTTGAACAAGCTGTAACATGTATACGCCATGTTGTATATACATAGTTGCTGCTGCTTTATTTATTATTTTAGATTCGTTTTTTAATCTACTGTCCCACACCCCAGTCCACTAGGAGGCGTTAATGTTCCTACAACCTAGCTCCAAACTGCTAACAAAAATCCGTAGAAGAAGAAGAAGATAAGACTTGACGGATTTCGTGTGTCTCTTCCATCGGTCCCGTATTTACACTGTCTGGGGATGCGATGTGTTCTTTTCCCATTTTAATTTACGGGATTGTTTTCCTGTATGCTTATATAACGTTCTGATTTAGTCAGCAAGCGATGACAGAAATCAGTACTGAGCGGAGTGGACCGGCGGAGGTTCTGTTGTCATCGGGCTCTCGAGTCCTCCTTGTCGAGCTGTTCAGAGGATGAAGTTGAGGCTGAGCTGGGATGGCAAGCCCTCTGTGTCCTGGTTCCTCGGCCCTGCCCTCATGTTTGCTGTGTTAGTGAGCTGCCATGGGTCGTGCAAACACCGCGTCCCCTCTCCGAAAGAGGTGAACTTAAGTTTTATATTTGCTAGGCTAATATCCACCGGGTAAAACATGGCTAACGTTACACTACTGTTGCATCGCAATGGATAAGCTAATGAACGTACCATGCTAGCTGTATATGGATCGAAATCCAGGCCAACACTTTTTATAATAATAAAAAAAAATTATGTCTGGATCTACAGTTTTTAAATACAGTGTATTCACAATAAAAATGTGTTGGAAAGTTCTTTCAGTTTGAGTATATTATTGATTTAATTCTAGAATTATTTGTAATAAATGATTCATTTTATATTTAACTTTAGCATATATTTCGATATTTGAGTTCTTTTTTCTTTTTTTTTTACAGTTGCAGATTAGTACAGTTGATGTGTTTTACAGCTTCAAATCCTTTCTTTGGTTTAATATCTTTTTTTTTAAACTTTCAGATTTTGTTTTCAGTTCAGACTTTTGGCGTTGACCTGGTTTGTGTGACTGGGAAAATGATTGACAGCATGGCAAAGAAGGCCGGCAACCCTCCTTAGTCACAATGCCCTCTGGGAGCGTAGGTACTGCAAGAGAAGTTTTCACTGGCTTGGGTTGTTTCAATGCCAGTCATGTGGACATGGTGTACAGACAGTGTGAAGTTCCGCAGTACCTTCCTGAAGGCATCCCGAGTGAACAGGGTTGCAAGCCTTCTTAACCATGCCGTCAATCATGATTCCACACCCTTCTCAATCGATACCATGACCCAAAAAGTCATGGATCATGCTGGTCATGGCCGACACACATAAAACTACAACTGAAAAGAAGACCTACATTATGTATGATAATGTATTCAAAAGAATTCCAGAAGTTAAAAAACAAAACAAAATCAAAACTTAATTTTAAGCGTTTTTTTTTTTTTGGATCGTCAAAATTATTGGCTCCATTTTCTCGATACCTTTAGTAGAGAATTAATGCCCCCTCATATGATGAAACTTTACTGCATAGCTAACGTTATGTAACTTTACAGTAGAGCTAAATGTTATACTGTTAGTAATGTTTGTCTTTTAATGCACCCAGACTAGAACTACAGTGATCCCTCGCCACTTCGCGGTTCACTTATCGCGGATTCGCTATTTCGCGGATTTTCATAATGCATTTTTTTTTTTTTTGGTGCATTGTGCTCTGCATTCTGATTCGCTAAAAACTCACTCCCGCTTCTTGTATCAAAACATGCTACGAATTGTGCTATCATTTTGTCGTCTCGTGCAGTTATGTGTACGTACTGCACACATAACTGTTGCCCGCGGTGTACTGCACCGCGGGCTTCAGAAGAAGAGAACACTGCAGAGCGCAGTCAGGATGCAGCGGCCCAGTCTGAAGAGCAGTGAAACGGCCTACACGCGAGTCACTGTATTTGTATACATGTAATAGTTGCTAATTGTAAAAAAAAAAAAAGTTTTCTATTTCGCGGATTTCACTTATCGCGGGTCATTTTCGGAACGTAACCCCCGCGATAAACGAGGGATTACTGTACACCTTAATTCGATATTCATATGAACTAATCATTTTTTGTGTTGCAGTGTGAAACTATTTAGCCCCACTGGGGTCCAGTTTGGAAATGGTGATAGACATTTCTATACAATTAGCTAGTAAGTTTGCATGGTAATTCTGGCCCTGTTCAGACCTGCTGTTAACCTGCTTTCTGAGCGATCCAGTTATAAGTACTTGTATTTGAGTGAATGGAATCAGTTAATTTAAGAGGCAAGGTCATTTGATTCGTTCATGGAATCATTCAGTGCTTGACTGACTCAGACTCAATGAACTGAAATGTTTCCACATAAAGACTGGAGACTGGATAAACCAGTGTGAGCTGAGGATTCAGTCAAAGACTGTATTTGCTAACTGAATGCTGATATGACACTTATCAGTCCTACCAGCCAAAAAGGTCAAAATTGTTCAGTGCTGATGAGAAGTATAACAAAACCAGGAATTTGGTGGACTTTACCTATACTACTATACTACTAAATATTACATTTCTCAATACCAAAATATTCAATCAAGTGAATGCATTTTAAAATAAACTGCTACACGCAGTCGCCATATGTGGCTCCAGTGTTTCAAATTAATTGACTATTCTGTCCTGCAAGAATTTCATAATGACATGTAAAATATTTCTACAACATAAGAGGTCTGTAAAGTTGTGTTTTTGCCTCAATTATGCACCCACGAAAGTTCCAGTTGGTGTAAGTGTCCTTGTATGCAGCAGGTGAGGGAGATGAAGAGATGTTTTGAAAAAGTCAGTGCGTAAACGAAACACCTTCTTTTATGTAAAATATTCTTGATTTATTGTGCCGACCAAAGCCAACCCGTTACTACCCCTCGTCTTCCCCGCAAAGGAGAGGGAAGCGAGACACAACCTGCGTCTGTGAGGGGACCAATGTTTTCAAAAGTCTCCGTGTGTTCAACTTTCAATGCTTTTGTAGATTCTCACTGATCTGTTGTTTGTAGTTTATTCCGTGTCACAGTTTGCACTTGCAGATATCTTTATATTTACTGTTCCATGTTTGCCTTTAGCCGTACTGAGGTCGTGTTAAGTTACAGATGAAAACACATTCCCTGAATTTGGTGCTTCAGAATAAAAGCCTCATTATATAAAATCAATGGATTCATTTAATTGTGAAGAATTTTATAGGAAAAACTCTTTTTCCACTGTTTACAGACACTCCTTTGAACACAGCAGCAGATCAGCGCACGGCTTTATAAACTAAGTATAAGGGCTTCATCAGTTTAAATACAAACCGTCAATTCAAATGCAAAGCCCAGCCGTCATGGGCTTATCTGCCGAGTCCGGATTGTTGTATGGAAAAACGTCATATGTGGTTGCCCACTGCTCCGGTGAGTGTGCTCACTGTGTGTTTGCAGGATCACTGCGTATGGATGGGCAAACACACGCAGTGAAGAACTTCTCCCGACAGGGTTGAAAAAATACATAGCTAAAAAAACGATACTATCCCTGAGCAGCTGTTCAGATGAGCTGACCCTGGGGGGGCTTCATACATTGGTCTTTTTCTAATTTCAAATGTTGTCAACTAACATGGCATCAGGGCTTGGAATTGCCTCCTACCCCGTGAAACAAGTTTTATAATAAATATCGTAATACATGATGGTTTTGAATGAAGACTGAACGATTTTCAATATGAGGAGAACATTGTTGGGTCCTTGCAAACATCGTAACTGTTTGTGTGTTGAAATGGAGCCTATGAGTGTTGAATGTTGTCAGTAATATCAATGGGAGCGCTTGTTTGGTTGCTATGGTGATGGACGCTCACACTCCTCTCACATATGCAGAAGTGTTTGTATAAATAGACACATCAGAGGAAACGGTCATTACAAGCCAGAACTTGCCATAGAAAATCCCTAATATGTCAGAAACCAACGGTCCTGTAGAACATTCCTTCAATCAAACAGCCCTTCAGCAAAAGGGACGATTGAGGCCAAGTTTGTCATTAAAGTCTAATGCAGCAGGACAGTTGTTTTCAAATTGAAAGTAACATTGGTTGAGGGAAAGCATCCTTCTCATCGTTTGGATATATAATTTGGTCTTGTAGGTTGGAATTATGAGTGTTGTAGTTAAATCCCCACAGCTGGGAGTTTACAGTATGTGTGCTGTCTCTATGCTACTCCCCTATAGACACCCAGTATAAATTCAGAAACAGTTTATGAATATAGATATATAATAGAGTTCCTGTTCTTCTGGCTCTTGCAGGTTGTCCATCAGGTGTACTTGAACCCTCAGCGTTTGACTAAAAGAAGCTCTCCTGACGACCTTCACTTGAAGATTAAGATCATCTACGACTACAGTGTTGACCAGTGAGTACTGTAGTTCACTTTGATCACGATTATGACAGCTAGAAATTAAATAACTAATTATTGATGTGGCTGATTATAGATGCATCATAAATGAATAGATTAAAATATATTCAGAATTTAATGATTCACAAAATTCATTCAGTTTATTTACTTACCGTTTTCAAACGTTCCTCCAAACCCGGCGGAGCCGACAACAGTCCTGTGCTGCATCATGTGTTGGTTAAATAACAAACGGAGAGAGAGGGAGATGGAGGGATGGAGAGAGAGGTGGTCAGTAGTAACAGACAGTTAGATCGATGACATCCCACTGAGTATTGATGAAATGCTCATCATTTTCCTAATACTAATTTCAGATACTCATTTGATGAATAAACGGGGCTCATTTGTATTAAAACACAACTGTGTGACGTTCATCCACGAGTGGATGCCTGGATACAGACACAGTAATAATATGACAAATACTACTGCGACCAGCCTTTCACATTAGCAGTAACTTAATAGCCCCCCCCCCCAGTTCATCCAGAGTGTAATAACTACAAACACAAGGGTTTCCATTTATTTTAAAGAAAATCTTCAAGATGATTAATCCTCCTACTTCAGGAACTCTCTTTACCACCCTCACCAGAGTGAGACACTTACAAATAGATGTTTGTGGTAATTATTGTTTGACCGGATGAGGCGACATTAAATCGATGATTTCTGTGACTCGTGGGTGTTCTGTTCCTCCACAGGCTTCCTGCAGACAAGAGGAGGCTGGTAAAGGTGAGGAAACCCATGAGAAACCTGTATACAGACATTTGTACTAGTTGCAGACAAATTCAATTCAAACCTAATATATGATTAATCCTCCAGTGAGATCTGACAATATCTTTAATTGATCGCTAAATTTATGGAAAACTAATTTTGAAGGAAGTTCAGCAGAGGACATACAACATTGTCTGAGACCTACAGGAGGACACCTGCCAATCAAGACGCCCAGAATCCCCCGTTAGATATTTGTTAATCTTTTAAAAAAAAGAAAAGATCAGCATAATTATTGTAATGTTGAATTCAATTATATTCACTTTTACTTGTATAGCTGCAAATCCCCTTGATTGGAGTACCACACCCTCTGTCCTTAGACACGAGATCCCAGTATATGTGTTTATATACTTCTCACCAATGCCATCAGTTGTCATCAGTAGTTGTGTTTACATTTACCTTAACAAAATGGACAAAGCAGAACACAACGTCATGCAGGCTTCGATCCTCTGTTGTAATGTGAATATGAGGAGATGGTTCCTGACAATAAGTGGGAGGTTGTTGACCTAATTCCCCAGTCAAGTGCCTTTATTCAGTGATATCAGTAGAGGGTGCTATGAAGGGGGCCAACAATCCCATATCTGTGGTCCCAGCAGAAGGGAAGTCCCCATGTTGAGATGTTCCCGTCGGTTAATAACATTTCAACAGTGTTTCCGTAATAAAGCACTTTTACAGGAAAAGTGAAGCTTCTTCAACATGTTTCTGTGATCTTGAACCTTAAATTTGACTTTAACCAAAACAAATAGAAGTTTGGTTTGTATTGAGGCTGTTTCATATTTACAGAAACAGACGTTGGAGAATCTCCACCGAGCCGCTCAGCAGATCCGAGCCGCTGCTCTCCACACGGCCAGCAGCTCTGTACGAGTATCGGTTCACTAAGTTTCACTACGCGACAACATGAAGGCTCAACAAAACACACAATAATGGCTTTAAAATGAGGGAACCTTTACGCTGCTTTGATTGCCTGTTGCAGCTCATTCCGTTGCCGGCTGTTTATATATATATATAATATATATATATGTATATATATATATTATATACAGATATAGTATTTATAGATACAGCTACTGGTGGTACAACAGACTGAAGTGGTGCTATTGTTTGTCCTCAGGATAAGCTGTTTCCTCAGGCCATTGACTACCTGCAGAGGGCCTTCAGTGTGAGGCGCAGGGTGGGGCCTGTTCTGCTCAGTAGGTATGTGGCCTGGTGGTGGTGGTGGT
>CAAKHC010005130.1:9219-23121 GCA_901007825.1 Macroramphosus scolopax | reverse complement strand
GGTGGAGCCGGTGTTGGTCGGGTGCCTTCCTCAGGGGTCCGACACTCAGAGGACTGTAGCTTCACTTACTGCGCTGCATTCCTTCCTGCTGGTACTGGGAATGAACCAGTACCAACTCCTTCTCCAACCATTTGGCCACAGCTGCCCTAAAGTTTAACAAGCAGTCATCACTGACTGCAGGCAGCAGCAGTCGTCTCCCAGTGGTCTCTCCTGCTTTAGTCCTCGTATGAGCAGCATTAACTGGGAGAGTTAACATCTATTTCCTGCAGGCATCAATGGGGAAATGCTTAGTTTTCAGGTGTTACAGGGAAAGAATGTCAACAACACAACTGGAAACCAGAGCTTTGTTTGTCCTTTCTGACCTGGTTAAATGAACGTATGCATTGTCCCCGTGTCCCCAGGTGGGCGGTGTCAGAGTGGTCCAAGTGCTCCGCCTCATGTGGGGAAGGCTGGAAGCTGAGGCAGGTCTCCTGCCAGCAGCTGGATGCAGCAGGAGCAGTGAGGACTCTGACAGCAGCAGCAGCCTGCGACAGCATGAGCCGGCCCGCAGACAGAGAGCAGTGCAGCGCTAACAACTGTCCCACCTGGGTGACCAGCGCCTGGGGGAAGGTACGTCCAAACACTGGCTGTGTGTGCGTCACGTTGGATGTACTTCAGGTGTAAACTCTTCCTGTGTATATCTCAGTGTTCAGGCAGGTGCTTTGGTCCAACAACAACTGTACAGAAGAGATCTGTCACCTGCCAACATGCCAACGGCTCCTCATGCACAGACTGTGACATCAACAACAGGTACGGTTCATCATCATCGGGTTATCGTCTCCACTCAGGGTGAGCAAATCACTCTTGTTTGGGGGAAATGTTTGCTTTCTTCCAAGAGTGAGACAAGAAGACTTGTCATCTCCGGTCAGTACCGAGCTGACAGTCTCAGAATGAATCTAAAACATGCAGCTGACAACACCTGTGATACATCCTCCACCAAGGGTCCAGTGGATCAGTGGTGAACTGACAATAACCAGGAGCTTTGTGATGACGAACATCCAAGTGAAACATGAACCAAGTTATCTTTACAATCCTTCATGTTCCTGGTTTGAGGGAGCTACATGTTCTCCAGATGACCCTGCCAGCCTGCTGTGTGGAACAGGTCACATTTCAAACCTTCATTCAATATCAGTGTGGAACACTAACGACAGCCCAGAATGATTCTCCTTCAGGCCGACATCGGTGCGCAGCTGTTCCTCCGACCTGTGTGATGTTCAGTGGCGTCCTGGTTCCTGGTGCGCCTGCACGGCCGTCTGCGGCAGCGGCTTCCAGTCGCGCAGCGTGGACTGTGTTCACCGCAGGAGCAGCAGGACTCTGGCTGAGCAGCACTGTGCCTGGCTGCAACGCCCCCCCACCTGGCAGCACTGCAGCAGCACCGACTGTGGGAGGACGTCTGTGAATGTCAGTGAGTAGTTTAAATCGCCCTCTTCAGTTCTGACGTGGTGAAAGGAAAATGTTCCGATTGTGTAAGACAGCGTTTAGCAGCTAAGAAGTGTTTACAGACCTGTGGTTCAGAATCACAAGGATTATTGTACCGTGTTATTTTGGACATTTATTTATTCTTTTGTTGTGAGAACATGCTGGCCTGTAGTTTATATCTAAATGAAATACATTTTGACATATTCAGCACTGACAAAAGTCTTTTTAACTAGTAACTAATTATTGATTGAAAGAGCAGCGTTTCCTCCCCTCAACATTCACTCAGCTGAAATGTCCTGGAGGAAGACACAAAACCCTCGACTGGATGGCACACAGAGCTGCCCACTGCTCTCCGTGTGTGTGTGTGTGTGTGTGTGTGTGTGTGTGTGTGTGTGTGTGTGTGTGTGTGTGTGTGTGTGTGTATACACACATGCAGAGAACAGTTAATAGCTGTCAACTGCACAAATAATAGATTCATAAATTAAACAATTTGTTTAATTTAACTTAATATACTAAAAAGCACTGAGACTTTGGTTTGTTGTTTTGTTCCCATGCAGGTGAATGCAAGGACACAAGCCAACACTGCAGGGTGGTGAGGAGACTGAAGCTGTGCTTTATGGACGCGTACAAACAGAGATGCTGTGGGTCATGTTCACAGGACTCTGCCTCCACCTAGTGGCCGCAAGCTATTATAACTACACTACCTTGTGTAACTGACTCAGGAGATGAGAACACCATCTGCAGGTGGACGCTTGTTGAACTGCTCGTATTTAAACTGAACCTGCTTCAATTCACTTCTTCAACGGAAATATTCAGAAGTTTGAAGGATGATGGGCTTTACTTTCTGATTTGGACTCAACCTCCTAAGATGAAAACACACATTAACTCTGGATCAACTGGAGGTTTGGACGAGGCCCAGTCAAAAGGAACATAATGTTGTCTGCCCTCATGTAAACAACACTGAGACTGTGTATTGGATGGACCTCTGAAGCAATGGGACATCAGCAGGTTGTGACATTCAATGTTGATGTCCGGTCAGTGAGGTTCATCACATCAGCAGCAACAGTCCAGAACACCCGCTGTCGTACTGAACATCCTCCAATCTTTACTTTATTTATTTTTGTTATGTTGGAGATTAGATAGACACACAAAGTGCTGCAACAAACGGTCATAAGACCAGAACCACAATCCTTCAGTCAGTCTTACAGGTGGTAAAGAAACCAGGACTTCAGCCATCATGTCCAAACCATCTTATTTGGAAGAATCAATGTTAGTATTACTGATGGAAATGAACACAACAACAACCAAACACAAGAACTAAGTTGTTATAAGCTAAAATCTCTTCTTCAATCTATGTCTGACTTTGCCAACTATGAATTAACTAGTATCTTTGGCCACCATGAACCTTCTTTAGTGTGCTGTGTGTTTCATGCGGCTGTGCATGCTTCTCCATCGTGATCCTCTGAACCGTTTGGTAGACACACCGAATTTCTTTGTTTGGCATGAACATGCTCAAGATAAAATCATCTGTCCGTCTTTGATATGAGACTAGAGTGAACCAAAGGTGGACAAAATCAGATCAACAGTGTTCCGTGGTGGAGGGAGCAGTGGAGACAAAGGTGGGAAGGACTCGTTTGTCCAGGTGAGGATGAAGAGTCACAGTCACAAGCTCCAGCCTTCCACATGAAAGGCAGGTGTGTACACCCGACATCAAACCCGTATCCTCTGCCTTGTTGGGCCAAAGGACTTTCTTGCACTGGCACTTTGAGATGTGATCTCAAAGAGTTGCTGCTGGTGGGGCTTCAGTTGTGAAAGCATGAATTCATATCAAGGCATTATTCATCAACATCCCTTTATAGGAGGAGGAGTTGGATCATTGAAGTGAACCTGACTCTGCAGACGAATGGGTCAATCCATGTTACCTTTGTGTTATCATGCTGATGTGCTGCGTTGTACAATGTCTTGTATATAATGTGTTCTCAGTGCAATATCGTATATTGAGTGTCTGTAGATTGTGAGACTTTTATTTTCTTATTCATGGTTAAGGTGTCTTTATAGCTCCTCTGTAAGATCCAAGAATATAAAGCACTTATATGCGTTGATTGAGTGGGATGTTTGCTACAACTCACCTGGTTTTATTTGCATGTGTTTAAGTGCAATGTTTGATGTTTATAGTTCCGTTGTGAAGTACTCAGTAACATTCTTCAGTCTTTCTCCCTGGCTAACGATTATATACAGTTTATCTGATGTGGTCACATCACTATGCTTGCGGACTCACAGCTCGATGGAGGGAACATGACAAAGAACAACAAATCATAAAGTACTTTGTGTAATAACACAAAGGAATAAAGACAGTTTGATCACTTTATGATGCACTCTGTTTTTTTAGATTTTGAAAACCATCATCTTTTCATGATATCATTTTATCAAGCATTTTCAGACTGGAGACTGGAGACTACCATGCCATGGGATCACACCAGCACCAGTCAACAAGCTGGTGTTCCAGCCCAGTAGCCAGTACTCAGTAGCCATTACTGCATTATTACAATGGTATATGTTGAATTACAATAAACATTAAAACACATGTCTGGTTGATGATCCCTGACATGTCGATTAATGTGATACAATGTGTAATAATGTTATACTAATCAGTATTATTGTTGAATGTTATTTTCTGTTCTGGATAAATCAGACTGGGTAATGTTGAATGGTTCCTCCTCCATCCTTGGCTCTGCACATCAGTCACCTCCCTGCCTGTTTCCAGCTCAGACGACGTGGACGAGGGTTGGATAGGTAGTTACATGTATGGCAGGACTCGGCTGTTGTGGCAGTCTGACACAACATCATATTTAACCGTTAAAGCAATAAATGACATACCATCAGTCACTTTTCTGTCTTCGTGCTACTGGCTATTTAGTAAACAGACACATAGAATAATAGAAATATAGTAATTGGATATTCCAAATTATTTGCTGCTGTAAACAATAACAACATAGCCTACTCGTTGCGTTTGTATAGAGATTTTCATCTTTTGTATGATTTCTTTCCCAACCCAACACATTTTAAAAGTGTTCTTTAGTTCTTTAACCCAGAAACCACAGAGCGTCACGGCCTAGTCCATGGTGCTACATTCAATGACAGGTACTATGCGTGGGATTTAGTATACAATGACTCATGGATATGTCAATGCTCATTGTAAGCTCCCTTATTGTGTCTGGTGTTGAATCATTATATATATTATCACTTGGTCATCAGAAGTACCCTACTGTTTTATAACGGGAACTGCTATCATATATATTTATATGAAAAATATGATAAATATTGCAGTCCACGCAATACTAAATCCGCGTTGTGTCCTACTATTCATGAATGCAGCACGAATGTTGTCAAATGAGCGGTTGGAACGTAACTTTACAACTTCCGGGAAAACAACGTGAGTTGAGTGTGTCCACTTGTCTTTAGTCTGTGTGCTTTTTCCCACAATAAAATACATTTAACCCAACACAATAATGTAGTATATGAAACTATTGTTGTGTGGACAACTGGCCGTGGTTATTGTCTGTGTGAGAGGTTTAGATTCGGGAGGTTAGCAGCAGTGTTAGCTTAACCTGACGTTACAAGTGTGCGTCACTAGCTCCAGAGTGGAACTGTCAGTTTCATTCTTTGTGTTTATTGTTCTAACCAACAAACAGACTGCGTGTTTTACAACAAGTCTGTTCATCAGGTATCGTCCCAGTAAGCCACACTGCTGATGCTAGCTGTTGCCAGAAGGAAAGCTGCGCTCGTACTGTTAAACCACTTCATGTATTAGAGGCTATATTCAACGTATGTGCTGTATTATTATCAGTTGTCAACCTCACGTTTAGTTTTAATTTTCTTTTAGGTGTTTGCAATGGGACATACCAGCCGAGATAAGATCATTGCATTGCAGAAAAACCCTGCCAATATCAGGAACCTGTGCATCCTTGCACATGTTGACCATGGTAGGTGAATGACTCGCTGGATGCAGCTGGACAGCAAAGACGATGGAAGCTACGTTTCATTTGTGTTGGCACGAAGACGTCAAATATTTATGAAGCTAAACCGGGAATCACATGATAACTGTGAATCTTTATGTACACATAATAACTGAATCTTTATATACACATGATAATTCGGCACATGCCACTAAATGTATTCTGTTATACAATATAAACTTGAACTTTAAATGTCTTATCAAAGGTCATACAGCCATTACACAAAACATACAAACACATGATGAGCAAATCTAGATATAATATATATTTAACTTTCCCATATACAAGTATAGTTGTTCGCAGAGGTCAGAGTAGTCTCCTTTCATTTATTATCTTTCTTGGATTTCACAGTTTATTACTTCCAAATTCCAGACTAAATCAACATTCCTTTAAATATTGTGAAATATTTGCTGGTAAAAAGGAAACATGTTCCATAACTATATTTTTTGAACAGTCCAGAACTCCTATTGAATTCTGAGTGATATGAGACAGCCAATATCAGCAAGTCTTTGCATTTGAACATTATTCTGCTTATGTCTTGTAAGGAAGTGTCAAATGTTCAAGTGTTAGTCGATGCATCAGTCAGAACTTCTGTCCTTTCAGGTAAAACTACTCTGGCTGACTGCTTAGTGGCAAGTAATGGTATCATATCAAGTCGGCTCGCTGGGAAGGTCAGTGACTTTCATTTGTTACATGGATCCTTCGAACATGCTGGTAGTCATTGATCATAACATGATGTATTTAATGTCTTTATTCTTGATTTTTTATCTACAGCTGCGGTACCTGGACAGCAGGGAGGATGAACAGATCAGAGGGATCACCATGAAGTCCAGTGCCATCTCCCTGCACTTCAGAGATAGTAAGACCAGTGTAACTACACGTAGCTGGTGGTAGCATCCAACAGCATGTTCAGGTTGTTGGATGCTGTCATACCGTCACTGTGATGTCCTGGAATCAGTTTCTCTCCCATGTATCAGCATTACATTCCAGTCACAGAGCTCCTCATTCATCTTCCTGAAAGACACCAGTGATGCCTGAGAAACCTGATAAACAGAATTATATTTGTTTACTAATCCAACCTCATATGATAGCTGATGGCGTCTTGGACAGGAGGTGGAGTTTCAACTCAAGGTTCAAAGTTCATTTGCAGATGGAGGATTTTATTTGCTGTTTGACTTCATTTGTGGCTTCTTCTCAAAACTGATAACAGACAAGATGAGCCTCGTGGGCTGCGTACAGAGAACAAAATGAAAATGATGTCACAGTAATATGACCAATATTTCCAGTCAAGACCCAGCAAGCATTCCTCCCAGACCGGGACACTGGAGCAACAGTGGAATTATACATTCACATACTAAATGTCCCTCCCAGGAATGTGTTGATCATCTGATTGGTAGTTCTCCATTGCATTGCAGTAAAAGCTGAATTCTGTCATGTATTAGCACAGTTGGAATATGTTAATGTGAATATTCCTGAGCATGTGGATGAAAACCGTCTCTACAGTGGAAAGCAGATGTTTTGAGGAAAGTCCTTCAATAGTGTTTGTGTTGCTCCTCAGGAGATCAGGATTTCTTGATAAATCTGATCGACTCTCCGGGTCACGTCGACTTCTCCTCTGAGGTTTCCACGGCTGTCCGGCTGTGTGACGGTGCCATCGTTGTTGTAGATGCTGTGGAGGGGGTGTGCCCACAGGTAACTATTGCTGTTGACTACGTTAAAGTATCTTTCTTAAGGAATAAATTCAATTATATCCGACCGCATTCTCAGGTTGAACTGTGTCGTTTGGGTAAATGAATCCTTCGCTGTATCGACAGACACCAGTAGAAGACTCAGACAGGGAAACTCCTGCTTAACACAGTATTAGATCTAAACTGATTATGATCAGCGAATGCACTGACCAACATCGATATTCTCGAGTGTTTAAAAACGTCTACGGACTCTGTGGCCGAACGTGTTGTATGTCAGAGCAGCCAGCTTATAAACTTGGGTTGATTCCTACCATACCAGAGATTATACAGTACATCCATATAATCCCATTTGTTTTAAAAGTTGTAAACTCCACCTTTAAACACATCTGCATGAGAATCAGCCAGGTAGTTTTGTATCATACTGCCAATAGACGAGGAGACAGACACGGGTGGAAACATTAACTCCTAACAAATATATACTGAAAACCATGGAATTATATTTAATTTAGCAGCCAGAGGTGATGGTGAATCCCTGTAGAGCCCAAACTGTCCTTGTTCAAACATGAGAGGATGAAGAAGCACCACAGTCCAGAGAACAAACCAGACGTTCTGACCATGTTTGGATTATTATACAGAAACCTGAATTACAGCTGATAACAGCAGCACACGTCCTACCTACAAACCCTCCTGATAGCAGTGACATGTTGTTTTGCTGTAGCTGCTTTCTGTTTATAACTACAGTCTCCTGCAGTGCGGTAGGAATCTTCATGTTCTCGCCCTGCCATCAGTTCGTAGCTGACCTTTGTATAACTGATGATCGTACATGCAGCCAGTCGGGGATCAGCTCAGAGAGCAGCATGGAGGCCCATGATGACCCATCGCTTTCTATCTGCATCTTAATGTTTTCATACACCCCAGAGGAAGTTTTCTGTATCTGTGTATCATGGATAGACCCAGGCGGTGCTGCGCCAGGCGTGGCTGGAGAACATCAGGCCTGTTCTGGTCATCAATAAGGTGGACCGCCTCATCGTGGAGCTGAAGCTCACCTCTCAGGAAGCTTTCAACCACCTGCAGAAGATCATGGAACAGGTGAAGTTCTCAGGAAACCCTCAGCTGCAGTGTTGAATCACCGACATTGTTACTTTATTTAAATCCCCTTCACATGCCTGAAGGCTCACAGTAACTTGAAGAAAATACCAGAAGCCTCTGGAGATTTTAGACCTCTGTAACTCTGTTATTGTGGATGTGTTCTCTCATGTAGGTGAATGCAGTGACAGGAACTTTGTTCACATCCCGAGTGCTTGAGGAGCGAGCGGAGAAACAAAAAGAGGAGGAAGGGAGTGAGAGCGAGACGCCGAGCGGAGATCAGATTTATGACTGGAGTGCAGGGCTGGAGGAGGCCGATGACTCCAACCTCTACTTCTCCCCTGACCAAGGAAACGTGGTCTTTGCCAGCGCCATAGATGGGTGGGGCTTCAGGTGAGGCTGGGCCCTGTGCAACTGGTTGTTGGGTTGGCAGGTGTTGGAAACAGCTGTAAACTGCAGACCAAGACTTTGATTGTGTGTTTTGCAGCATCCAGCAGTTTGCCCGCATCTACAGCGAGAGAATGGGGATAAAAGAAGAGGTGCTGCTCAAAACCCTGTGGGGAGATTTCTACCTCAATGCAAAGGCAAAGAAGATCATGAAGGGAGCTCAGGTAATAAAACACAGGCCTGTATTTTCCTCCTCACACCCTTTCTGCAGTAAACTGTGGAGTGGTTGTCCGTACAACCGTGGATTCATCCGTCTCTTACTGATGAAATGGTGAATCCAAACCAGAAACTGCACAAAAGCTAATCTGAGGCTGTAAAACTTCCAACTGTTAGCATGAACAACCATGGAGGGTGATGGCGAGCGGGAGGAAACAGTCCGATGGGTCATCAACGATGTGTTTGTTGTGATGAAATGATAATTACATGTGAGTTAGAAACATCTACACACATTAAAGTCAATTAAGTACTTGGCACTCAAGGCAAGAGTGCTACTGCTTCCCCAGGGAGCCGGGTGTTCATCTTCAGACAGCAAGTAGATATGGAATGATAATATTAGCACCATGCTGGCAGGCTCAATAGATTATTAATGTTTCTGAGGAAACCTCCATCCAAATCCAGTCAGAATATTCCCTTGATGCTGAGAAGCTGAGGATGTGCAGACCTACTTCTCTCCTCCACAGTACAAACAGACTGTTAGAGTCTATAATGACACTGGCATTGATCTAATACTAGAGACACTTGTCTCATCCAGAGTGGATCTGTCCAGGTGTTGTCTTCCCCCCATCAGTGGATCTCTGGACCTTCCTGTTGTCACGTCCTTCATGCTTTAATCTTACATTTCCTTTTGTAAATGATTTGCTGACACACACAAATGTCTTTCAAAGCTTTTCTGTCATCCACTAACCTGCTGCAATTAAAGGAACATTAGATTCACTACAGAGCTTTAGTGTGGGACACGTCCTCTCTACACCCCCGACCCAATACAGATGTGGGGAGGAACAATTAAAGGTTCTCCAATATAACAAAGATAAAACTGAAGTAAGGGCTTTGGGACACGAGTGAGACTGCTCAGCTGACGTTGAAGATCACAGCCACATTAATTCAAACATCAGCCTCCCGTCAGCTTAAGAACATCAAGTATCAAGTAAGTGCTGCTTCTTCTGTCACTGAGACCATGAAGGGATCACATCAGTCCAGCTCTCAGATCATCTTGGGACTTTAATAAACAAAGCACTGAGTGGTTCGGCCTGAAATATATATCTTCATATATATCTTCATATATATCTTTATATATATCTTCATATATATCTTCATATATATCTTCATATATATTCTTCATATATATCTTTATATATATCTTCATATATATCTTCATATATATCTTCATATATATCTTCATATATATCTTTATATATATCTTCATATATATCTTCATATATATCTTCATATATATCTTCATATATATCTTCATATATATCTTCATATATATCTTCATATATATCTTCATATATATCTTCATATATATCTTCATATATATCCTCATATATATCTTCATATATATCTTCATATATCTTCATATATATCTTCATATATCTTCATATATATCCTCATATATATCTTCATATATATCTTCATATATATCTTCATATATATCTTCATATATATCTTCATATATATCTTCATATATATCTTCATATATATCTTCATATATAGCTTCATATATATCTTCATATATATATCTCCATATATATATCTTCATATATATCTTCATATGTACACACATACACACATGTCTGCATCAATTGAATAAACTTGCTTGACTTTATTGTCAATAGCTAAAACATCCAAATGTAAATGTATATTTGTATCTAATCAAGTTTATAACTGATGTACTTCATCCTAGTGACATGTGTATTATTAATAATACAACTATGACCCCTGACCGGCCCACGAAGGATCTGAGTTTCTATCAGTGGTGCACTGATCCTTATTACAGACAACTCCACCAGCAGAATGTGGAAGGAGGACAGGAACACGATGATGGGAGGACTCTATAGTCTTAGAATAGCTTTATGTGAGAGCAGGTGCTCAGTGAGACGTTGTGTCTCCATCACTGACTGTCCTTTGGTTTGTTCTTCTTGTGTCCTTGTTTGCTGCAGGCCAAAGGAAAGAAGCAGCTGTTTGTGCAGCTGGTGCTGGATAACATCTGGAGTTTATATGATGCGGTTGTCACGAGGAGGTGTGTGAGAGACACAACACTTATTTCGTCTTTATTCGTCTGTCCTATTTCTTCCTGGATGAGTCTCAGCGTAGATATGAGAGAGCCTTCTGTAGGTCGTTGCAGAGCAGACGGCTCGGCTGTCCAGGCCCTGCGGTCGCTCCGTAAATACCTTTTTTTCTTTGACCAGAGACAAGGAGAAGGTGGAGAAGGTGGTGACTTCGCTGGGGGTGAAGCTGATGGCCAGGGACTCTCGTCACTCCGATCCAAAGGTCCTCCTGTCTGCCATCTGCAGCCAGTGGCTGCCGTTGTCTCAGGCTGTCCTCTGTATCCTTCATCCTGGGTTCTGTCTCTTATCGGCTCAGTTGTTTGATGTTTGGAGTTCTCTTTAACGATCCCTGTAGCGATGGTGTGTCAGAAGCTTCCAAGTCCGTTGGACATAGCAGCAGAGAGGGTGGAGAAGCTGATGAGTGTTGGAGCACGACGCTTTGAAACCTTACCTGAACAGACACAGGAACTGAAAGCAGGTGAGACCTTCCCCACTCGAACATGTAGTATTACATCAGAAGGTGGAACGTGGAACCAGTATAACCATGTTATACTGGCTGAAGAACACAATAACACTGATGATGTCATCTGGGTTCCTTTCAGGGTGTCTTCAGCTGTGATGATTCAATCTGACCGATGTTATGTTATACATTCTATTACAATACAAAATACAAAAAGAAACAGTTTTATTCCAGTTAGATCTCTTCTGCCATCGTACACTGTAGGAACCAGTGGAACCGTCCTTTACATCAGTGGTTCTCCACCTGTTCCTCATCCAGGACCCTGATTCAACCAGGGTCCCCATGTGATGTGATGGTTGTTGTCTCAGGGCTCCCTTCAGTTCCTCCAGGGAAACTTTAGGAAACCTATAACAACTATAGTTTTACATTTTGATATTACATAGTGAAATTAAACTTCCCTCTTTGCTGGAGACCCACTAGAACCCCTGATGGACCCAGTGAACCAATGCTTTACATAACCTGGTGAGTACATGGGTCAGTTCATCCACTGTGACGTCCTGGTCCAAACACGCTCCTTCTGGCTGGAGACCTGGCAGAGATGGGAGGTGACTCCATGGTTTGTAGCAGCACATGCTGCTCAGCCAGTCGACAGCAGCCCTCAGCTGGGACCTCCCAGAGTCGGACACCAGGAGTCATCTTTGTTCTCATCTTGGGAGTTATAAGTAATATAATATAAGTAATATTTGATCATTTGGTGACGTAATGGTGACGGCACCTTACAGAGGAGTTGTAAACTAAAACCATCATACACATTTTAATATTAGTTTGAATCATTAGAAATGTGGCTGCTTTGTGTAATGAAGATCCCTTAAATATTTATGTCTCACAACAGTAAAGAATCATTAGATCAGACTTTTAACTCAGAACTCTTCCGTGTATCTTCCAGTTGTCCTGATCCTCTTCTGCAGGGACAACATGAGACAGGCTCTTACCCAGGCAGGACACGTCCTCGTTCACATCTGTTGTCCGTTCTTAATCCTGCTAAAAACAGGCCGACAGAACTCTCCTGTGGAGAAATAAAGTCCGGGATAATGAAAGTCAGTCCGATTCATCCTCAGCAGAATATACATGTTTGTTCAAAGTTTTAAGACAATAATTTCATGTTTTTTTACACGCTGTAGTCCTGAAAGTGCAGAACAACATTCAACCTTCCACTAGCTTAGCTAAAACTATGTACCTCAAACACCTGCAAGGCATCGATATGGGCAAACTGGCATGTTGGACTGGCATGAATGTATGAGAAATATCACGTCATCTGAAATAAACACCATGTTTGGTGGATGAAATTCAGTGTTTAGAGACCCCCTTGTCTTACATCCTTTCATCAGGGTCCTCCGTGTCCATCCTCCTCTCTCTGCTGTTTTCCAGCATTTCTCCAGTGTTCCAGCCATGACGATGCTCCAGTCATCATCTTCGTATCCAAGATGTTTGCTGTGGATTCCAGTGCTTTGCCTCAGAACAGACAGAGGTGAGTGTGACTGTGTTTCAGTGTCGTCAGTAGGTGGCGCTGCAGTCCTGTTCTGTCCTCCCTGCTGCAGCTGGACATGCCTCAACATGTCTGCATTGTTCTAGATCTTACTGACTTACAGTATATCTACCCGGTGGACATGAATGATGATGTTGCTGCTGGATGTGGAAATCATCTAACAGGTTAACGAGTTCCATGACTGAGTTAATGTTCAGGGTAACTGTATTTGTCTGACACACTCCTGGAAACCTTTACTGAGATAAGAAACTTGATCGCAGGAAGGCAGAAATCCAGCCAGTCTGTTCTGAAATACCACAAGCATGACCCGTCCCTCACTGTTAGATGCTGGTATCTTAGAAATCTCTACTTGTAGTCTCCACTTTGTTCTCAGTGGTGGTATCAGTGGTGGTATTTCTTTCATCAGTGCACCTTTGCCTCCAATCTCGTTTGACTCCTCTGAGTCTTTTGGCTCTTTGCTCTGCGTGGGATTCATCTGTTAGCCCCCACTGATCTGTGTGTCCTTCATGGAGGCCAACAGAGGGGAAATCACCACGTCCGACTCCTCCGTAGCCGGTGATGGATGGAGTCGATCACCGGCGGCCTGGCCTGGCCTGGCCTGGCCTGGCCTGGCCTGGGCTGGCCTGGCCTGGCCTGGCCTGGCCCGGCCTTCATTAAGGGACATGAACTTCCTCTAATGAGATGACCAGCAAAGCCGTACTGACACTTAAAAGGACGTCTCAGGATGACATCTTACAGCGTAGGAGACCGCTGCCGTTCCTCATTGGAAGCAGATGCTTGCAGGAGACAAGGTTTTTTTTTCGGGAGTCGTTACTGTGTTACTCCCAGTTTTAGTGTAATTACTTGGCCCTTGGAGCATTTGTGGAGCCATTAATGGGCCAGAGAGCTCATTGTCTTCGCTCTGCCTCATTATGTTCTGTAGAGTGATATGCTG
>CAAKHC010005127.1:19412-33747 GCA_901007825.1 Macroramphosus scolopax | reverse complement strand
ATTTATTATTCCACAGCTGTGTCTCAACATGTGACAACCACAGTGACCCAAACCTCCTCCCATTTAAACAACCAAATGGAAGATTTGCATGCAAAAACCCTTTTGACTACCTCCACATTCACGAAGTTTGAATGAAGGGAAATGAAGAGGGGTTATCCATCTGGTTGGAAATAAAAAAGAGAAGAGAGGTTAAGCAGAACAACACAGCACTGTGGTCGTGGCTCCCAGCCTCCCATCTGCTCTGGTTTAGGGAGGTTAGATGTTTTCCTTCCACTGAAACCCAGTTCAATTACACAACTGTTTTTAATGAGGAAAAAATATGGTTATGAATGCTGGTTGATGGGGGGCCTCCTGGGAATTCCAGGGCCCCAACAGATTGTAGAAAAGCCCCTGTTCATTGTTTTAGTGGTGGTCATTTATTAACTTCTACAATTAAAAACGTTTTGTATTTCATGTATTCATTAAGCCTACTAAATCTTATTGGCTACTATGGATTTTTGATTTGTCTTATGTAAAATGTGATAATTGTGTTTATGTTTTCCATACAAACACCCTTTTTGGACTCCCCAGTCATTTGAGTTTCGATACAGAAGGTGGCAGTATGATCCCACCGACAGCTGAAGAGGAAGCTGTAGGTGATCATTACTATGAAACATGGTTATAGGCTTGATTTGTCTTTCTCGCTCATAGTAATCAACAGGGGGATATAATTCAAACTTACAGCTCTTATGTTATTAGCACTTATCTCCTTTAATGTTAGTGATACTGAGCGGATTCCTGCGTTGAGTCATCTAGTTATAGTTTGTAATGAGTCATGAGTCACGCAGGAATCTGTCAGCAACCACGGCTGGGAAGAAGCAGGAAGTTGTTGCCCAAATGTAATGTGACCATGATTTGATTGGCTTGAATGATATCTGACGATAAAAGGTTTGTGTAAAAACAAAGGTAATGTCGATACATCTTTGTACATTTCCTCTTCTCTGAAGTAGAGTCCCCCAGCCATGCCAGAAGGCCAACACAGACCTCCACTCCCCTTTTTTAAGACAACCCAACAGTGCAGGAATGACTAGCAAAACATGAGATGAATGAATGTGTTTGCCGGGAAAGGTGAGCTGCTAGACGCGCTCAATAATTCAGTGTTTGTAACAGATGATGCATCAGCGGGTGAACACACGCAGCTATGGCTGATTGATAGGCTCTGCCAAAACAAAAAACGGAACCCTATTATTCATATCGTAATAGGATCTGTGGAAACTCTGCAGCCTGTTGTCTTTGTTATCTCAGCTGTCATAATTTGGCATAGGGAGGCTGCCGATGAATATTGACCCTATTTGCCACCGTTCATATTTTGGACGTCTCAAACATGAATGATCTCAGGACTTATATTTGACATTTGAATTCTTAACGACCTTTAATTATTCATCCATTACTAATGGATGTGTAACTGAGGATGCAGATTGGACTTCAAGGCTTATTAAATGTACACCTGATAATGTCTGTTATAAAGGACGAGGTGGGTATCACATCAGAGGAAGCCTGGCTCCACCGGTCAGGGGGACCCGGCTATCCTTGGTAGTGTTTTGTGAACACATGAGTCCTGGTATGTCAAAACCTATTGACTTTGTGATCAAATGAATGAATAATAACAATTTAAAGTCTTTTAGAATTAAATAAGAGAGCAGAAAAAGGCATCTGCTATTTGATATGTACATTTTGTGATGCCAATAGGAAATGTACTGTTGGTAAAACAGCTGACTTGTTTGCCCTCTTCCCCTCTGCAAGTTTTTACTGCTGTAACTGACCTATGCTCTACCACCTGCTATCACAGGCGCAGAGGACAAACAGTAAACACACACCCTATGAGGTGCATATGCACACACACAGCAGCATATCTCATTACCATCCTCCTGTGATAGTGCAGGCAGTGGGTGTTGCAAGAGGAGGAGGGTAGGAGAGCAAGACAGAGAGAGAGGGAGAGAGAGGACAGGCAGAGAAGCGAAGCCAGCGTTATAGAGAAGGGACAGCAGGGACCCTCGACAAGATAATAGGAGATACGTCAGGGAACAGCCCACTGGAAAGCCGGGGCAGAGATAGACAAGTGTGAGAGCCTGTGTCTGACTGTGTGTGTGACAGTGCTCAGAGTGTTTCCACGGTTCTCCTGAGGCCGTGGCAGCCATGGCGTCAGAGCCAAGCACCCAGTCCAGGGTGATGTTCCAGTCGGCGGACAAGACAGAGGAGCCTGCACACCGCAAGCTTGGCAAGCTGACAGTCAAATACAACCGCAAGGACCTGCAGAGGAGGCTGGATATCGAGGAGTGGATTGACGAGCAGCTGCACCTGCTGTTTGACTGCGAGGTAGGGTAGGGCTGGCTGAGGCAGACCTTCACTCAGACACACACTGTGGTGAATACATGAAGAGGAGGACAGAGAAGAGAGCAAAGAAGGCACTGACCTTCTATCAATCATATTTGAAAGAGCGAAAAGATTATAGTGATCTGAAAGAGGAGTGATCGGGCGGCAAGTAGCTTTCCTTCGTGGCTGCATTTTTTTGGCTCACATGCCCTCATGTGTGATCAATCCGACTGCAGCATCAGCTGTGCGGCGTGCACCATGGTGGTTTAATATAGTGGTAAGATTATTTCCTCATGATATGAGGTTTGATTGAAGTCATTCAGGGGCAATTTCAGGCGTTTTATGACTCTGACAATGCAATAAAATCGATTGCAATACATATATGATTGACTTATTTCGATATGTAGGCATTTAGAGAGATGGTGTTATACAGTGTAAAGGTGAAGAAGAAGGAAATACACTGTTGTCATAAAATGATAAACTATTGCCAGGAAAAGTGGCACAAGTAATAGCAGAGTTTAAGAGGATGTCACGATGGAACCAGGACAATGTGTTATCATTTTAGAGCTGTGTGTATGTGTGTGTGTGTGTGTCTTTTTGCAGACCACACTATATCGATGATTATTAATGGTGATTCGGAAATGTGTTTTAAAGATGAAGTTTCTTTGACCACACTCATCTCTGAAGGAAAAGAGTTTTAATATTGAAATATCAACACCGTGCGCTTCATCAATGACCTCATTGGATAGATGGTTATGTTTAAAAAACATGAATTACAGCATATCATTGGCATAATGCATTCCCGAGCCCCTTCACCCTAACCTTAACCATCACAGCTGAATACCTAACCCTGACCCTAAAATCAAATCTTATCCTTCAGACAGCGTAAGTAAAACCTGTTGGATGTATAGTGTGCTCTGGATTATCAAACCCCATGAATGTATTAAAACAAGGCCACACGTACAGTAACACAATCCTCATAACTCTACTCCTGTTTGCCGGGAAACAATCCAATTATGTCAGAGGCTCCAAATTGATTTGCTTGGCATTCTCTGAGGGGAAACCATGGCAACAGATGTCTCGTCGCCCACACGAGGCAGCATGGCGCAGTGGAATCAGGGGTGTCTGTTCAGGAGCACGGGCTTCCTGATGACGATGCAGAACGGATGACAACAATGCCAATGTTCATGATGGTGAACACAGAAACAATCTCTTCTTTACTCACAACTGTGATGGCATAGTCAATATTCTGCTGCTTTTTCCTTACCACAATACTTATTTGTTAGCTTTACTCCACTGCAAGCTTTCGTCCCAGCGGTAATACATGGTAATATGCTTATTGTGCAGCCGAGGCTGGAATAAATCAGATTAGTGGAAAACCAGGACATCTGGATAACAGAATAAGACATCAAGTCTTCCTCTGTCTATGGATTCCATACTGTGCCAGACCCATAGAGCTACTTCCTATTTGCAGCCTATAATAATCTGATTCTATCATGATTCTAGGATTAGCGTGCAGAAAACATACATCTCAGATAGAGATGGTGAGAGATGACGATACAATATCTTTGATTCAGTCACGATAATGTTGTTGACGTGCTTTCCTCTTATTTACATATGGAAATAACAACACCCAGCTCGTCTGCATTCACCACTTGTGTTTTATTAGGTACAGCCTGTCCATGTGCTCTTGGCTAGTGTAATGAATTTTGCATGAGCTCAGGGGAAGGTTACTCTTTTTGGTTCTACAAGTCTTCCGCATGGAAGCATTTACCAACAGTCCCCCACGTTGCCAGCTAAATAATTTAGCTCCATCTCTTATTTATACGAGTGCTGCCTCTGTCTGGACTGGCCACCTTCCTTCTTAACGTCACACATTTTAAGAAAAAATAAACTAAAAACGAGGTGCGAACTGTTCTTTGCGGCGGCTGTTGAACGCTCACATCCTGCTTTCATAGCATCGTGTTTCAGCTCTTGCTTCTGTCTTATTTGGCCCCATTGTTGCATGATTAGCTAAATGCATTTGAATATCATTACACCCTTATGTTTTTCTGCTCTAACAGGAAAAGGAGCCGGTTAGATAAGCAAAACACACACTGGCATCTTCTGAAAACAGCTGGATTTCCTGGGCACGGTTTCCTTGTCATCATCAGAGTAAAAACATAGCGTGGTAACGGAGCCACACTGTTGTTCACATTTTATTTCATTGATATTATATAATACTTCTTAGGATCAGGATAGCTTCAAACACTGAAATAGTTTTTAGCTTTCATGGATCAAAATAGTAACTATTACCTAAGGGCAGGATTATATAAGAAAACTAGTCATCGACAGAGCTTATTTTATATGACGTAATCTTCATTATAATCTTCCCATGTATTTGCTTTACCAATGTGTTAAGCACAGGGGGACATTTCTTCCAGCAGGTGGGGGTCAGGTAAAGGTAAATAGGCTTCTACAATCGGCACAGTTACTTTGCTTTTTATGGCTTAAATATAACAGTAACCTAGAACATTTGGTCTGTGAGGTCAGTTTACTGCCAAGGACCTGGCATTCTTAATTTAGAGCAGGTTTTGACCTGACGCTGATGCTTGGTGGAAGGTCAAGGGATCAATACTAATACTACTAATGCTCCTGGAGTCTGACAAGCGTCGGATGGATTGACTTAGAATATTATCATGATAATTGTAACAAAGCTTTTGAAAACAAAGTGTGTTTTGTAGGTCTCACATCAGACAGCGTTACAGTACAGCAGACAGTACTGAAAAATTAAACGGGGAAACTTGAGCAAAGGCAGAACCCAACTACTTATTATACTGCATCTGTATTGCTGTCTGACTCTGCAGTCCACTGAGAGCCACTTTGATATTAATGAGTTCCAATATTAGCGCCAACATTCATTTTAGCTTCAGTATATTGCTTTTAACTTCAAAAATGAGCTGCTGATTCATTTCCGCCCATTTCAGCCTCATATGAATGCCATTTTCCTTTGACATTGAAGTCAACTCTCAACAGCTGAAAACTGTGACTGCAACCTCAATGAATAACTAAAGTTGCAGGGAGGGTCACATAGCACCTCTTTATCATAAATGCACATGTTCCTCTCAGTGGGTGTTGGACTGAAGGAGAGGGTTTTAATTTACTACAATTACAGGAATAATGAAGTTCGTTGTGCAGTTATAATCACTGCTGAAATATATAGGCTCTCCTCCTATATAAATGAACAGTATTCATCCATTTAAGTTATCGCTCAAACACATTAGAATTATCTTCTGCAAGGCAAACTAAGCTGCAACCATAGTTTACTGCAGGATGTAATGTAGGATATGTTATGCATGGCTCAAACAGAACTTTGCATGCAAGTCACCTGGAGGTGCTTTGACTAATCCAGTCATGCACAAACCAAGTCCACGGCCTATCACCATAGAGATGCTAATGCAAAGTCCACAGTACACAGAAATGAACAGCATTAACAAAGCAGAGTTCAGCCCTGTTTGTGTCCAGCAGACATCAGCAGAATCGCACTGGGTCCAAACTGGCAGCATGTATCAATTAGAGGGGGCACAGGGGACTGCGCAGGAGAGTCCATCTATTCCGCCATTCAGCACTTCCACATTGATTAGCTCTCTCCTCGTCTAGAAAACTGTGCAAGCACAAACCTCAGCAGCCATGAAAACTCCCCAACTGGAAAATGTTCATCTTAAAAAGAAGCCCCGGTTTGTGAAATATGAGCACACAACCTGCTGACTCCAGATATCGTCATGATCAGGACTCACACTCTCCAATTCCTGTAGATGAAAGTTGTGGTTAAGAGCTTGTGATCCGAACTGAGGAACTTTGCTTGTGTTTTTTCTTATAACCTCAAACTTAAAGTTAATAGTGTTCTTGGGCACGCATTTTATTTCTGGTATATGCCTATCTAAGATAAGATAAGGTAATCCTTTATTCTCGGCAAGCTCCAGTTGAGATTATTATATCTATTATTATTCGTTAGTAATTGCTGAGCTAAAGGCCATTAGGGTAAACCTTCCAAAACATCAGTTTTCAGCATAGGAACAGTATTTCAGCTTAGCGCTGCACTTTATATTTAACAACACTACAGTTTGCAGGCTACTGTGTATAAAAGAATAAAACCAATGCCACGTTGCATCACATCCTGGGTCACGTCTTGCTCTTTTTATTCCCTCTCCGAGTGACTGCTCATTGGTGTGGACAGTCTTATCACTGTGATCGAGGATGGCAAGTGTCCAACATTATAAAATGATCGCAAGAGCTTTCCCGGCACGCAGGCCTGGAAATACGAGCAACACAGTGATAGAGGAATACTGCCTCCAACTTGTTTTTCTCTCTGTTCTTACAGGAGGAAGAGATCCCCGAGTTAGAGATTGATATAGATGAGCTCCTGGAGCTGACAGATGAGGGGCAAAGGACCCGACTACATGTGAGTTTGTGTAGATTCACCTCGAAAAATGATATTTTATTAATTTTTTATCAGTCAACTGGCACTAATAACTGCAGTTCTACGCACAGAGTTCAACATCCAGGCCAAAGAATCTTAACATTTTAGCACTTTGCTCCTACTTGACCTGATAACATATCTGACTGTTTGCTATGTGGGGCTTAATAAACACTTGAAATGCAGGAATCCATTGATGCAACGTTTGTATAGAAATAACGATGTTTGATGTTACAAGTGAGCCTTTTTTGTGTTTACTCCTTCTTTTGTTGTTAGGAGTTGTTGCAGGAATGCGGAAAACCAAAAGAGGTGAGACACCTAAATGGTTGAATTAAAAAAGATGACAATACAAGCAAGCTATTCCAAATGTATATTATCTTAATATACTATGTATATGATATAATACAGGGTCATTTCAAAGGACTCCCCCTTCCCTTTTTTATTCTTTTACTTGCCATATTATTGTAAATGTAATTTTCCCTGCAGGATTTCATCAACGGGCTGCTCTACAGGATAAAGGGTCTTCGTAAAATGTCCGGTCCCTTGAAGAAATAATTAAAGGTCAAATGAAGAATTGGGACAATGTGGTGCCTCTTATGTTCCAAACACCCACGCGTTAACTGTTTGGATGCCTGTATGAGCAGTTCAAATGTCAGTGGGACCCACTTCCTGGGTCCGAATCGATCAACACCGGAGTAGTCGGGTTCTCAATGGATTTTTGTAAAATTGCATTTTTATTTATGGACCGCTTGAACATCATGTCTCCCTTAAACATACGAATATGCACAGGAGATAAAAGCTGTACTATTACTTTATTTTGTGTAAGACTGTACATTTTGGTTGCCTATTTCTGTACATAAATATTTTTGTTCTTATAATAGTGTTATGTCAAAATAAAATTGAGCATTTTCAAGACAAGCCTTGTGATGTGCGATTGAAATATTCCTGTCTGATTTCATGAGAAACTCAACAACAGTATGTTGTCATCAGGTTTTATTTATTCCACACATACAAATATATATCGACATTCCCACTACTACACCCATCACTTTATAGTACCAATAAAAATACTAAGCAACCACAGCTGCTTCATTACTGCTCTCATAAACTGCTTTTAGAGAAAAATGACTGAGACATCTGCATGTTTACGCTGTAGGATTGCAGCCAGGATATCGTTTCAGGAAAGCAATGTTCTGTTTTCTAGCGTAAATTTTTCAACAGGGTGATGGAAACAAAGGAGACGTTGACATGTCACGACTAGGAGTAAACACAGCTAAATCAGCAGCAGGGAGTCCCATTAAGAATGCATCCATTATCCTCTTCCATTTCCTGTCTTTGGTTCGTGTATTACATGGCCAGAAAAGGCAAACACATTAACGACCTCCATACAACCCGTAATGGAGCGAGCCCCCGGAGGAGAGTGTAATTACGGTTTCTCCTCAGTGTTGCTTAGACAGTGATGCACACTGATGAAACTGCACTCTGCTCTTCTCTCTGTCAAACACAGAGGGTCTCTTTTGCTAAGGGTGCCATTACAGTAATTTGCTTGGATCGCCCCCACTTCCACTCTCGCTTCTCTAACAAAGAGGTCATCTTTACTGTAAGACATCTCTTCCGGCAAGGCCTGACTGACATTTTTTCTGAGTGATGATATTTGTGATAAAAAAAAAAAAGGCTTCAGCGTTAAAAATATAAAAAAACACAATAATATCCTACCCTCTCTGAGAGAGGTGACATGGTGCCAAACACCACTGCATCTGTTATAATGAAATTACACTCAAGGACACGAGAGGCAATTCTCATGTCCGACTTGCAGCCAAACATAGATTACACGAGTGGCTGTCTTGCCTGCCAGAAGAAAACAAAGCCTTCAGTAATCCTTTTACACAGACTCCGTTGTGCTTCTTCCGTCCAGAGTTGAAAGTCTGGGGTCCCAGATGAGCTTGTGGTGAGTTTTCTTGAGTTTAGGAAGTAGGATAAGTGACTGCAAGAAAGCTTTTATTTCAGCTGAACAGTTGCAAACTTATGTGGGAACGTAATCTGTGCAGTGTTGCTAAAATATCAACACTATGAAAGCAGCCTCTGCTAAATGTACTTACCTCTAGTTGTGTACATTTAAGGAAAAAATACATATTATATTACATTTACACTGATGTCTGTGTCCAGTATTTGCTCTCTCCATTATTTCTAAAATAAAAACAGATTAGATCTTCCTGTGAATGATGAGTTGAAATAAGTTACAGGTTGAAATTAAGTATTCTGGCTGTTAAGAATTAGTGGTAACTTGAGAGTAAAGCACAAGTGTTGACTGATGACTGACCACAACCTGATAATGCCAACAGCCACAGCGCAGCCTCACTATCATGTCTTCCTTTTCTTCTTTGGCGCGGTGTAGTTAGCGGTACGATGCTCCTTCCTGTCATATTTATCGTGTCCTTCCCTGGGGAGGTAATGGAGTGTGGATTGATAATTCATCACACTAAATATTTTATATTCATGCTGCTAAACAGTATGGCAGCAGCTTGCCTGCAATTTATCTGGGTCATGGTATGAATTCCAAATCACAAGCCTCTTGATTTGGCACCAGAGCTAAGATTTCCATGCTAACTTCTTCTACGAGAGTAAATGCAGAATTGTTAATGTTCTTAATCAAAATAAATATATGTTGCGTTACCTGAAGCAGCGGTTACAGTATAGGTCTCCATCACAGGTGTGACAGCGAAGGGTGGCGTCGTGGTTACAGATGCAGCACCACGGGAGTTCATCGTCATCACTATCTGATGGCTGATGAGCAGTGGCTGCTGGTGAAATCCTACTCCTGGCTGCAGGAGCTTGAGTCTTTTAAACACATCAAACCAGCAATGAATTGTAGATTGTTTATTATAGTTTGGCAAACTTGTAATTTATGTATTGGCTATCGTTTGGTACCTTTTTCTTGGAGGTTGGTTTCTTCTCTACGTTCCTTGGTCCACTGTTTTCTAAAGGTATGTTGTAGCCACTGGCCTCATCTAGTGCCGCTTCTTCTGAGAGCTGCAACAACAAAAATACAGACATTTCAACATAAATAACAAATTATTAAAATGACAATATAGCAGCCCCTTGTGGTAACCTAGAGTAGTCTTAAAATCAACTTTACATGTGTTATACGCATCATACCGTGTAAAAGTAGTATCATTAATGAAAGACAGTTTATTGATTCTTTAGATAATCATTATCTGTCTATTCTGACAAAAAATGTGCAATCATTGCATTCAAGTTTCCAGACTTTTGTTCTCTCACAGAAACAATGATATGCTCCTTTCTGCAAATAAATGCTGCTTAGAGCATTAAAGCATATTTATGCAGTTCATAGATTTGTCAATTAAAAATAAATTCAGAGCAGAAAGTAAAAAGAGGGAAGGCAGACAATCACATGTTTGTTACATAAATGTTCATTTAAGTTCGGCAATATTTTGTCTATTATTGCATTGTCAGGTTTTATCAGGTACAAAAGAAAGCAGCGGTATGACATCAGCTGTATATATAGGCCTCCCTGCTCTCAAAATGTCAGCATCAGCTAGGGAAAAACCCATATTGATCTACGACTAATTATCATCTGCATTACAGGCAGATTCCATACAACACAAGTAACTAATTTAGCCTTAAATCCCATACCTGCTTTAATACCCTAATTATAGCTTCTTCTTCGGTCTCCTCATCACTGTCAGGATGCTTGAAGTCCTCCAGAGTAACTAAAATTGACATGACAAATACAACAAGCATGTATTAATGACACACTAAAGCTTCCAAACTTCTGACAGGGCAACATTTGTATACCCCAAAACTAATAATTTGTTGTGAATGCATAGACAACAAAAAAGGTTAGTGGCATACCACAAGCTGTAAAGTCAGACTATAGAAACATGCAAAACTAATGTGAATGTACACATAAGTCATCCCATTCTACTGAAACGTGTGATACCTTTGTCTGGGTCCTGCCCTTTCAGCTGTGCCAGCCTCTTTGCCATGTGGAGGATCTGATCTTGAGAGTGGCGATCCTTCCTCAGCTCATCCATGGCCTCCTCAAGCAGACGGGCTCTCTCAGCCTCAAGCTGCTTACTTGCATCCTGGTTTTCCTCCAAATTTTCTTCTAATGTCGCCTCCTCCACTTTGTTTAGGTCATTCATACGGCCATCTACACCTGAAGAGGGAATTGCAGGTTTGCAGCATATTTGGGAGTTTCACATTGTATCTGGTGATGTTTGAATATAATGTTCATTTATCTTATCTTATATTGGCATTAAACTCTGTTTTGACTCCACCATTCAGTATTAATTTAATGTGTGTTATATCTTACTGCATTCAGGATTTGATTGTTGATTATCTATGGCAACTTCCTCAATCATCTGAGTTAACAAATCATTGGATTGTTCAGTCTGAGTCCTGTTATCTGGAGGCTTGTGTACCTGTACAGACAACACAATAAGCACATATACTTGTGAGCAAGCATGTCAGTTCCTTTAGAATGTGTGTACATGCTGTGATGCAATTGCACGGTTAGGCAAAAGACAGGAGAAACAAGTAGGCAGGGGTTTGGCATACAGGTGGCGGAGCTTGTGAAGGTGGGGGTAGACCACTTAATGCCGCTAGACGGTCCTCCATCTCCGCAGCAGAAGGCACTGGCCGGCTGGGAGCTTTTAGAGCAGCAAGGCGAGTCTCAATCTCTCTTTCAGACGGGACAGACTCTGTGCAAGAGATAAAAAGTGTACAACAGTATCAGTTGAGCAGAAACAATTACTATTTGTAAGAGCAAAACGGTGGTAGCAAAAAAATAATTCAAATACTTGGTGTGGTGTCTTCTTTCAGCTTTTGAAGCCTCTCAGCAATAGCCTGATCTTCCTTACTCAGTGCTCTGGCTGGGGGAAGACTTGATCTAATATTTCTACCACCTCCATGTGCAAGAGGCTGGGTCGCCTGCCCTTGTTGTTTGGCCTCAAATGCAGCCACCCGTCTGTGGAGCAAGGCATACGTTTTCAATATCACTTAGCCGCTGTGTTGTCAAAGTGCCATGTTTACAAATCTGATCATACTGACTTTTTGTAGTTTTCAGGAGGGGACCATCTTCCATCATTATTTGGAGCATTCCCACTGAAAACACATGAATGAAATCAGACACAGGACGTTCATATTTAGTAATACTAAATGGTAATCCCTGTTACTTTACAAGGTCTGATTGTTACCTTGTCAGATTACCATGACATTGCTTGCAGACCTTCTGCTGGGTGTTGCCACAGCGAGGCACCACAGCACTGAAAGTCAGACAGTTGGTGCAGAAGGAGCGGCCGCAGCTCTTACAACCCAGCTGTAGGAATATTACACAAACATTACACCGTTTACTGTCTTTAGGACGTTTTGATGTGTCTAAGTTAGCTATGTGGTTCGTGTTAGCCAGCAAGGTCTTACCTCCTTCTTGAAGAGACTGAATTTTGATGCACAGCAATAACAACGGTTATCCATACTGACACGTGTCAGACGTCATGAGACAAACTCTTTTTATCTGGCAATTGTTGTTATCGTGGCTTAATATGTAAAGGCAAGAAACTCAATAATTTGGCCGCTAGCAACCCACTTTCAACCTTTGTCTCAATCAAAACAGGAAATATCCCGGAAGCTGTGAAGTGACGTCAGTATACGTCTACCTTTTTGTAATTCGTCCAATCAGCCTTCTCCAACTTGTGAGGCGGTCCCTGTTCAAAACACTGAACCGACCGATTAGCGAGTGCTACTTCAACGTGGATTCTGTAAAAACAAAATACGCAAAGGCTGCTTGATACTGGTAAGATATATACCACTTTGGCCCATTTTCTTTGCAGTATGTGGCTGTTTAATTCTGAAGATCGTGTGAACTGTGAGAATGAACAAACCCCAGCGTGTCAAAGCTAGTGTTAGTTAGCAACTGTGTTAGCTTCCAACGTTCTGAACTCGCTAACATTAGCATAGCAACCCTGACATTACGGTAACGTTACTCCTGTCCTGTACAGAAGACAATAGTGCAAGATGAAAATTTGTTTTCTGCATAATACTTTTCTGCACAAGTTGAAAACACCTTGTTTTTTTCGTTTTGTTGACAACGATTAATGTGGTCTCTGAATCTATTATTCCATTGTGAAGTAAGATTGAAAAACATTTGACGTTAACGTTCCATATCTCCATATCATTGAACATTTATAATACTTATTGAAGTATTGAATCCAGTGCACAAAACTTGAGGGGAATATAATAACAAACAGTTCTATTTATAAATGAATCTCCCCATTATGTTTTATTTTGAGTGATAAGTTATTTATAGTAAAAAATGTCAGTCAACCATTGACCATCAGGTCTGGTCAACGGTCTGACAACAGTCGAAAATCCAGACATGACCAGTTAATAATTGTATTTAAAAACATCTGAAATCACTGCTGGAGCCACAGATGTTTTGCCATGTTTCATTAAATATCTTGAATAATCTAAAGTGGAATTTAAAGGCCATGGGCCTTACAGTTATAGTGAGTCAGTCATCACAGTATCAAGTGCAAGAAAAGTTTTTAAAAGAAATAAGAGCACAAAATAAATTCTTAACGTAACCGATATGCTTGTATGTGTCTTGCATCCAGTTGTATTAAGTCCCGCAATGGCAGAAGGTGGAGATGTGGATTGGGAGCTGAGCAAAGAGAACATTCAGCCACTAAAGAGGGGACGAGCCATATCAGCCTTACACCAAGCCCTCAGTCAACAGCAAGATGGGCTCAGCTCTGCTATCAACCAACAGAAACAGTATGTAGTGTACCTTAATTGGTCAAAAGCAACTTTTTAGTACAACCAAACACTTTTTAACAATGTTTTGTAACTTTTTCTGTCTTTAGAGCCTTTGAGTCTGAACTGCGTATGTATGATGGAGATGATCCTCTTGACGTTTGGGATCGGTAAGTGTAATATCTTAACAGTTGGTTATATATGAAGTTCAGTGAGAGTTTCTGAACTACTAAATTCTCTTTTAATGGTGTGTGTGTGTTTTTAAACAGGTATATAAAATGGACCCAGCAAACCTTCCCTCAGGGAGGCAAGGAGAGCAACCTTACCACACTGTTGGAAAGTGTTGTGACCAAATTCACAGAAGAAAAGAAATATCATGATGACCCTCGCTTTGTTGACCTCTGGATCCAATTTGTATGTTGGATATTTTAATTATTTGAGTTGCCACTTTGATGAACTGCTGCAACAGTAATAATTAAATGTGTGGTATGTTTTTCAGGCAGGGAATTGCCAAGAGCCCATGGACATTTTCAGGTACATGCAAGCTCAGGGAATAGGGACGACACAAGCATCCCTCTACATCGCTTGGTCAGAAGAATATGAGAATCAGGGAAACTGTCGCAAAGCAGACCTGGTCTACCAGGAAGGATTCAAGAAGTGTGCTCAGCCGCAAGATAAGCTCCTGCAGTTTCACAAGTATGTATCTATCCATTATACTTTGAAATAAATAAAGATCTCTTTCTGCAAACAAGG
>CAAKHC010005127.1:0-19392 GCA_901007825.1 Macroramphosus scolopax | reverse complement strand
TTCTCCTCCCTACATGTTGCCAGCACCAATTACTTTGTGTCCATTTCCCAGCAGCAGTTCACCAGACATGTGCCATCTTGTTCATACCAGAGTTAACGCAGTGACGGCCTTGCTTGTATGTGAATCTGTTTTTGCTTCTTGGGGAGAAGAAGGCCAGTTCTTTCAGTTATTGTTCAGATCAATAGACAGAACGGCATGTTCTTGTAGTTTAGATTATCCTGTGAGTGTCTTTGGAAGGCAAGTAGCTCCACACATTTTGTTAGTGTAGGTTTTCTCCTTTTTGAGCAATAGAGAATACCACAGCCCCCTTCTCTTTCCTCCGCTCATGTTGCATCAATTTTAAAGATATCTGCACCTTTCTTCTGCATAAACAGTCTGAGCAAGACACAGTGTAATAAATGTTAAAATGAAATAAATAACAAAAAAAACATTACTTTTATTAACATCTTAAGTAACATACTATTGACACTTATTTGATTCCATAGGTTTTATACACAAGACCATCTTTCCAGTAATGAAATACTTATTACGATTGTGTCGTTATTAAAATTTTCTGTTGCGTTATTTGTAGGGCTCTGCAGGCTCGTGTGTCCCGACAGGTGATGATGAATGTGGAAGAGGACGACAGTGATGATGAGCCCAAACAACCTGAGAGAGTTTCTCTAGTTGACCTCAAACATAGAGGGAAGAAAAAGGCCATTGCTCCTGTCAACAGAACTGGGTCTGCAATCAGAAGTAAGGTTATGGATAATGAAGTTACGTTTACCGTCTGGAGGTAGAGGCCACTAAAAGTGCTTTGGAGCTGTGTTTTAATTACTGGGTCCACTTATTATTTGTGTCAGACAGGTGACATGAATCACATCCTGCCATTGGTGTCACCTTATTCTACTGATTAACAATAGTTAAAAAAACATAACAGTGCATAATTAAGATGTTTTTTGATTGGCTTTGCAAATTCCATGAGAAAGTAGATGCATTACCACATTTATTAAACCTCAAGGATATGCACAATGCACTTGTCTGGGAAACACTGAACATAAACAGAGCATTTGTTTGTGGTGTTTGTTTTTAATTTTGGTGTCTGTTTGCTTTGTGGATAGGTATCTCAGGTGGCCTGCAGTCTCGAGGTGCCTCTGCACTCAGCAATGCCACTAACAGCAAATTGGTGATCTTTGACGAGAACAAGACTCAAAGTGACGGTCCTTCAGAGCCTAAATTAGAGTCTTGGGTAGCTCCTCCTTCTGCAAGGGCAAAGGAGAACGAGCAGCAGCCTGAAAAATGGTGTGATGTCAAGGTAAGAGAAGACTAGATGTTAGTCCAGTTAGATATGTGTATTCAATCTCAATGAGGTCAGTTTACCTTTTTTTCTATCGTGGTTTATTACAGATTCCCCAGAAGTCCAAATTTGGACATGTGATGATGGCGCCACCGCCACCACCAAAACCCACCTTTCAACCTTTTGTTGAGGAGTCAGACGAGCCTCCAACAATGTGAGTGGTTACATGAATCAAATCTTTATCTGAATTTTCAAGGAAACGTAATTCTGAAATATATGACTTGTACTTATAAGTTTACAGAGCTTAAAAGTCGTGTGCAGTGGGCCAGAATTCCGAAAGCTGGGTTGATTTTAAATAAAAAGTAACAGCACTTTGGTCTGTTGTGCACTTGGGCATTCGCATCCTTTCATAACAACACTTTAATTGATGTTAGCTGCAACCGTATGACAACAATTTGTTGCAGTTTAAAAAGTTATGCCTGTGATTGACTTAATCCATTTTGGCCTGTGTGAATAAGGTTTCTCTGATCTGCTCTGTCATATTACCTCTCTCAGGACGCCATGTAAGATCAACTCGGCAGTTAACACAGTTTTATCAGCACGCAAGCCCTGCAGAGAGGAAACTCCTCTGAAGAGACTTCAGGATCACCGACAGCATCAGAAAGAGGCTGAATCAGGAAGACATGAACAGAGCATGTACTGTAAAGAGCTGCTGCTCAGTGGTGCCACTGAATTCTGCTTTGAGGAACTACGTGCTGAACGCTTCTTCAAAAAGAAGGCTCAGGAACCGCAGGAAGACAGCCGTCCAAAGCTTCCAGAAAGTGACCCTGCTGCAAACTGATGGATCATCCTAGTCTAACTTTTATCTTGTGCTTTTTCATGGGAGTTTACCTTGAGATTTGGAGAAGATTTTAAGGAGTTTCATACAATGACTATGATCTGTTACGTCAGTATTCTGTCTGTACTCAGAAAGGTGAAGGAAAAAAAGTGGTACAGCTTTTCAGAAACCCTTTGAGTTGATTATATACTGTGTTGTTTGTTACACTAAGTGGACCAGTTAATAGGAACATCTGTGCAATTTATCGTAATTACTACCAAACATCACACACAACATACGTTCTATAGGCCTCACAGTAGAATTTAAAGGGTTCATGTATTATATTGTGTTGACTTCTTGTACATATTGAACATGTTTGTATTCCACTGCTGAAGAATACTGCTCACATGTCTTCCTACTTTCTCTCTTAGTCCAGCAGATAATTGTTCTTAAGAACAGTTTCCCTGCATTGTTTTATCTGAAGCAGTTGTTCTGTATAATTCCAGAGTAGGAGATTTCCAGTGAGGTGCTTTAACTGGGTTTATGTCTCAGTGTGATTGTCATGGCACCTCCAGGCCATGTGTCATTGATACTCAATAAACTTGTTAAAGTGTTTGGCTGATGACTTTTTTTTTTTCTTTACTAAATGGAACTGTACTAATGCACAGTCAGCAAATGGTATGAAAGGGCAAACATGGATTGTGTTTCTGGTAATTGTGTTTGGATTGATAATGGGCTGCAAGGCCCAATTAAGTGATGACCCCGGCTTTGCTGCCGTTTGAATGCTGGTTGACATGAAACACCAAGGGCATTATTCAGATGAGCTTAGATATTTATCTGCCATGCAACGGATCTTAATGAAGAGACTCAATTATCTCTATCACCGCATGTGTACCTTTTAGGTAAATGGTGCATTCAGCCTCCAAAGTTAATCATTGTCCGGTAGAGGTTACCCAGAAGCCCGCTGACTTAAGTGGTGGGAGTAAACCTAATCTACTGTGATGATGGGATCCACTTCACACACAGGCAGTTTGCAGAGCAGACTTTGATGAATGGCTGGAGGATAGGTGGCTCATTAGCAAGTGAAATCCACCCTTTGCAGTAGGCCTTCGTAAGAAGCCACTATACTGACGTGCTATCGCACAGAGCGAGGCTGCTCTCGCATGGAGCGCTGGAGGAAGTGACTTTAATCACATACCAGATATATGACACTACCAGCCAAGATCCTCTCAACTGGTGGGTTCCCAAACTGTCTACTTTAAATTTTGGCTTAGCTCCGAGAGCAGCTGGAATTCAGTGATAAATGATAGGCAACATGATGCATGGCTAATAATAACACAGCAAAACCACATCATAATGCATCCTCTATGGCTCACTATTTGACAGGATTTATTAAAAGCTCATCCCATGAAGGCAAGCAGTGACTATGGTAGTGCCTCAGACAGAAAATCCATAGCTCCTCTCTCAGCTATGGGGAAATGGTAGAAGCATGTCTCCTTTGCTTAGAGCTTTTAAAGTAGCCCTCGGAGAAGCTCTTTTGTCCAGCACTGTAACGTTGATAAACAAGAGCACTCAGGGTCTGCGTGGCCCCTGTTTTGAAGCCAGCGCTCTTAACCCATTTATATGCCCAAGACTGTTTCAATTTTAGAAGTCATATTTTGTCCGAGCACTGAGAGGAACGACACGTGGACAGCCTGGTGCAGGGACAGAAGGGTCAACGACAGTGCAGCAACGTATTATAATGGCAATTAATTGGAAAATTCTACCTGGAAAAGTAAAGAATGAATGAATATAATCTGTAGGGCTGAACAATTTTGATAAATTATCTTATGTATTGCCATTGCATTGCCATTTTTATTTTTATTAAGAATATTAGGAATCTATTCATCTTGTTTCTGTGGCAGACACAGATTTCCAAACGTAACAATATTGATGAGCAAGCAGAAGAAGGGTATTACGTTTGATATTATGTTTACAACAGCTGTCTCACGAGAAAAAAAATCTATGTCTATAGTACATAGTTAATCCATAAACGTAGTTAAACCGACGCAATTACATTTGCTGGAAAGGTTGAGCCTCGATACCACACGCAGTAATCCTTACAGATTCATCCTACACAACAAGGGGGATTGAAATGCAAAATGTAAAGGTATTAGATATGCAGCCACTCGGCTCTCATGTTAATGACTGGAGGATTTACGACTACTATTGTCATTGAAAGCTTTTCTTTTTAACATTACAAGCCACTTCACCACTATTCACCTAAGGCTTTAGCAGGGTCATCAAGTCTGACAGGAGTGAAGCTGATGAATCAATTTAAATAAACCTTTTCAGCCCCTTGGAGATCCAACAAAGTCTTAGGAAAAGCATCATTATAATGTCTCCCCAGTTTAGAAAAAATAAATCCATCACACAGCTTATATATGTTACATATCCTAAACTATAGAATAAAATAAAAAACACAAACATCCAACTTCCCCTTGTCTTCCAAGCAAAAGGGAATAACCTAAATATTATGCACATAGAGACACTCATAACAATTCCTTTCAGTTCAGCGCTCTGTACCGAAAATACATCTAAATAGCCCTTATGAGGCAGTCGAACATAGCCAACCCTGAAAATAACTGTAGCAATGATGCTGACAAGTAAGAGCAGAAGAGAGGGAGGGGTCTCGTCTGCCAGACCCCCAACAGGCAAATCTGTTATTGTTATGCAGATTGGTTCAGTCAAGCCTCTTTCGCCTGAGTTTATTTGATGTGTCATTATTTAAGCCTGTTATAGTGCCTTCGCAAGCATTTCCCTTATGAAAACGTAATGTATTACATGTATGCCCCAAATCTCGCTCACTCTGCGAGCAATTTCTGCATGACTTGACCTTAATACACGTTCCTGCTTTGTGTCTGGTCTCAGCTCCTGTATGAATTATTCAGGAAATGATTGAGGTGAAAAGAAAAGGGGATTGTTTCATCCGAGTAATGAGGACGCTGGATCAGATGTAGGAACGGGGAAGGAATGGAACTTCGGTTTCCTTGCGTCTTAATCTCGGAGAGTTTTTGGGTCACAGTGGTCTCATAAGACATCGCGAGGATGAGGATTGTACCTTCTATAGAAAAAGCCCCCCCTCTTTTTACACAGATACAACCACCCCTGCCGCCATCTGCCATCTCTGACCCTGTCATTCCATGGATAATGCATTCGACTGAACAGCAGCACACCGGGTGAAGGCAGCACCCTCATGTTCTCATGTCACCTACATAGCGTGTGAAGGAGATGGAAGGCAAACGATGGAGGGCAGGCAGACTGATGAAAGGTATCCCAGGTGATGAGGTGTAGGGGAGGTCTCCTCTCCTTACAGTCACTGGAAACCAGCATAAAAGCACACATGCCTGGACACAGACACACACACTGCTATCAATTATTTTGTAAAGACAGCCCAATAAGGGAGTGTGGGAGGAGGCAGAGTAGGAGGGAGGTGATAAAGAGAGAGAGAGAGAGAGAGAGGTAGGAGCGAATGTGTGTGAGAGAGACAGCAAGCTAGAGAAGGAGAGAGAGAGAGGGGGGATGGAAGGAGCTCTATGGGGCCGTGGTATTCTCTCCTCATGGATGCTGCCTTTCCTCGTCATGGCTTTCTCCTTCCTTTGTACAGTCGCCCTGTGTACCCGGGAGCAGGCACCGGTACATGGACCAGCACTCAGCCATGGAGCCGGGGATGAATCAGCCCCAACAAAGAGCCTTTGAGATGGCAGTTTATGCTTCAGCCTGGAGGGAGGAACGCATCAGGCTTTCCCAGGCAAGCGGCAGCCTGCAGTGCGCGCTTGCTTGAGAGCCAGCCCTCCTCATCGTTGTGTGTATGAGAGCGAGTGTCTATGTGTGTGTGCGTATGAATGTGAGTGGTGTATAATAGTGGATGTGAGTGTGTATGTGCACACTCTTGCTTTCAATCCTTCCTGGAGGAGAGAGGCTCTCTTCTTCATTGGACAGCAAGGTAAGGGGGATGATTTTTTTTTTCTTCTGCCTCCTAACAATGATTTATCTCTCCAGAGCCCCGTTTGCTCTCTTCACAAGCGAGGAGCGGGGCAAAGGGGGGGTGGAGGGGAAAAAGGGAAAAGAGGCTTAACGTTATTGATAAAGAGCAGGCTAGTGTGTGCCATCGGTAGGCATCAGCCTGGTGGAGGAAGAGGAAAGGAGATGGAGAGGCTGTGAGCATGCAGTGCAGCCAGGGGATGTTGATGTGTAAGACAGCAATGGGAAGACTGTGATGGTTGCTGGTTGTATTCAGTGATGGGCTGCATCTTCACCTTGTGCTCACCCTTCCTCCTCCAAATCCCCAAATCCTCTCCTGACTATTCTGTCCTCTATTTCAAAGATGGATCTCACTTGACATATACAGACTGGGCACTTGCCATGGGCACCGTGGGCAGAAGCTTCCTGTGTATCGGAGTGTGTGTATCCTGAGTTCTCAGGTGATCTTTCTGGTCTGAGCAGTGCATGAGGATTCGGGCTGCTGTATACACACTTCGGCAGATGGATGCTGTGGGAAGAGCACACGAGAGGCGTTTGACGAATGACATATTTTCATAAGAATGTTTACTTTCATCCGAGGATGTAATGACTAGAAAAGCTGTTGTGCAAGAGCTCGCAATAACACGGGAGGCGAAGTTTGATCGGTTTGGTCCTGAATTTGAGACATAAAGAAAACAAGAAATCTGCTAGTATTGCAGAAGAGAGGGTTTCTCTGTTAGATGCCAAATATTGAGGGGAAATCAATGCAAGTTTATATTTGTAGTCCAATGCACTCACATGACCACTGAGAGACCAACATTAATCCACTCAAACTATGATTGACCCCCAGTTTGATTGAAACATAAAACTGCACTTGCACAAGTTTAGTTTTTATTTGTGTATTTCCAAAAATGTGTTGATGATGTAACTAACGCTCTGCAAGTCTTACATTACCATTTGGCTCAGGTTGCTCATTGGCATTCAAGCAGAAGAAGAAGTAGGTGACAGAGAAGGTCTGTTTAGCGCATGCAAACACAGACGCACATGCAGTGTGTCTGCTTCACTGAGGTAGCTGTGCAGACTCTTTCATCCTCCCAAATTCGTTGAGTCGCCCATCTTTCCTTTTTGCGCATGCAGGCTCAAAGAGGTATAGAAACTTGCAGCAAACACTCATAACCGTACCAGGAGGCAAGTGACAAGGGCCCTCACACATGCAGGAGGACATGGGTTTAGTTGATGCATCAATGTCATGTTGACGGCTGAGCTCACGTTTATTTTCAGGAATGCTCGTGTCATTTCCGTGTCAGCCCGAGGAGAGGACAGTGTGCATTACCAGCTTAGAGTAGCCAGCGTCCACGAGACATCAAGCACTGAGGATTAACATGGGCAGTCCAAATTAGGACAGCATGCCATGAGTTGAACCAGCAACCATGCTGGGTGACCGAGAAGGGCAGCGGAGTTGGTGCAGATTGATGCCGTAAAGGAGTCCCAGGTTAAACATGGTGAGTGCTTTGTCTCTGTGGGCCTGGGCTAAAAAAATATAATTGAAAGCTTCCGTAAACATGCGTGCACAACGCTTGCGCAAAGGCCCGAAGCATCAATAAATTAGGCCCGAGAGAGAAGTTGGACTGATACCATTGGTCCGGGATGATCACACATCTCTAACAACATGGAGTTGAATGTTCACCAGACTTGTGAGAGCCACGAGGATCGTTAATTAAACAGAGTGTTGGTCAGTGCAGCATGTCTGTACTTCCCTGACCCGGGGCGTTAGCATCCATATTGTTACACGGCTTGGACAAGCGTTTTTCCTCAGTTAAGCGCATGTTTTCCTAGTGATGTGTTTGCATCAATAGAAAATCCCATAAAAGCCCCAGGAGGTGTTGCTTTTACAGTCTCATTATGCTAAGGTGTTTGGAGTAGATAGACTATAGCTTTTACTGCACATTAACGTCCGTGTTGCTCGCCGCGGGGCAGAACAAACCGTCCATTCTTTCATCCCGGCGAATCAGTGCCAATATGTCAGGTGACAGGATGATGTATGCGCTCTGTTGAAGCAACTCTCCTGTCCTCAAACCCTCTTTTATTGTGGCTTGTTTACTGCAGATACGGCGGCTCGAGATAACGGAAAGAGGTTGCATGTTCAGAGAAGAGAGAGCCATAACATTGTGCCATTAAATGAGGCGTAAAAAGAACGCGGGAGATTTGTAAAGACACTAACAGCTTTAAGTATTATCCATCCCTTCTGCATACATTTCCTTTATGTCAACTCGCTGACTTCCTCCTTACTTCTCTCTCATCTGCCCTCTGAGTGTCCAGACTCTGCCTTCCTCCTCCGCTCTACCCATATTCTTGACCTCTCATGCCTTGTTTCCTCCTGTCAATATTAACACAGGACTGATGTGCGCTCCTGCGTAGATGTCTGCCCTTGAAGAACCAACAGCCCACACTGCTGGGCAGAGACATCTAGCTTTACCATACTGAGGTCTTTTCTTAACAATTCAGGCTGTGAGACAATGACAGACAAGCTCTTTGATTGTTTACTACCTCAGAATCACAGCGTTCTCTCTCTCTCTTCAAACCGTTTGGTGACTTACGCTTTTTCATACTGAGGTTTGAGTGAAAGTCTACACAAGACGACACGCTGTGATTAATGCGACTTTTGAAATATCCCAAGACATGCCGCTATAAATGAACTCGGAGTGAATATGATTCATCCCAGCTTGAGCACCGATTCTAACAGACTGAAATGTAAATGCTGAAGATGAGGATAACTGACTTTGTCATTGAACATTATCAGCCACTGACAATTTATTAGCATCATTTGCAAGCATTCTCCACTCGGCACTCTGCTTGTGCATGAACTATTCGCAGAATGAGTTCCATAACAGTCGCTCCACATGCCCTTGTGCATGCACTACATTGTGTCCTTGCCCTTGGAAGGAGCTTTCATCACAGATACAAATTCATGAAGGACTTCCAAAGTTGTTGTTTGACTGAAATCTTCCTTTGCTCTTGAAACTCATTCGCTTCCGGGCAGCTCCTTAAATCGTATGCATGTCCTGCTTTTTGAATAACCTGCTTCCCCAGCGTTTAATTGATAAAAGACGCCGCCTCACACTTGCACAATAGAGTGACTTTGCAGAGGTAGTAGATGTGTGCCGTTCTCCAAGATTCCTCATATGTGGAGCACTTTGTTGTACATTATGTATCAGGCCACTAGCATGAAATATGCATGGAAGCAACGTGTTATTCCATGTCATTGAATGCAGCTTATTACATCACTTGTCATCTCCTATTGACAATCCTTCCATGTCTGCAGAGGTGACTTCAAAGATAAAGCAGACCTTAACTTAAATCCTTAACACTGCTATTGTACTGTCCGGTCACGTCCACAGCTTGTGTTTTTTTCATGCCCTCAGATGGTATTTGTGTGTGTGTCTTTGTGCATTTGCGGGTGCTCGTGCTTGTGTGTGTTTCACAGAGCACAAGGTAGCGATGACCAACCGAGACCCCCCCCTCCCTGCACCCCCCCTCCCCCCCTCTCATTACACTCAAAGGGCAAAACGGTCATCATAATGAAGCTGATAGAAGAGCAATCTTTAAGGCTTCACCACTGCACTGCAGAGTCCAAAAACAGCAGTTAAGACCTTGACACTATCAATGCCGAATGAAATACATGTCGACTCTGTGATTCATTATATCTGGATTATCCTTACACTGTATGTGCATTGACAACCACAGAAAGAGGATTACATCATCTCCCAGTTCTTGCAGCCTCAGCTCACTATATGACATGATGCCTCTACAAAATAAACACATTTCTGGAGCTGCAGAGGGAGAGATGTGAAGTATCCTAAAATTAGATCAGTGAATGACTGAACACTGTGCTAATCCTGCAAGCACAGTCACCTGCACACTCACTATTTCTGCATGCACGTCAACAAAAAAAAACCATAGCGGCGGAAATCAGGGCAAATAGGGAAAGAAAATCATTCAACAGAGCTCGGAGCACCAACATCCAGCAAATCCAATATCTCTCTTATCTCTCGATCCCCTCCCACTCATCCACAACTTCTGCTCGGGGTGATTTGAACATGAGAGGAAGGCGAGCATGCCCTCTCCTTCTCTGTCGTGTTGTATATGGGAAACATATGGATTGCCTGGTTGCATTTTCTCCATGACGTGAGAGGCCTGGCCGTGCGTCCAGGTGGAGCGGCTTTCATTCTATTGGGGGTAAGGTTGAGTGTATTTCTGCAAATAAGTGATGACACTGGAGTGAAATTGCTTGTATCTTTTTCACAATTTGCATGCTTCGTTGTCGAACTTTAATCTTTATGTTTAGTCAGACGTGTGTGTTTTCAGGCAGCACGTTTGTTTTATGTTCTGCTCCTGCACACAGTTGCGGAGAAGGTAATACACAATGTAGCACAATTTCGGAGTGACCTCATCCTCTTTGGCTCTTGATATCCCTGGCAGCAGCTGAGTTTTGCCTCAGCACTTTGATAGATTCGAGACAAGCCACTGAGGCATAGGGTCAAGTCCCTGCAGTTTAGGGAGCTATGTGACCAGGAAGCACGATTATGCACTTTGCAAGTTCAGCTATGTGCATATGTATCATACAGCTTAGAAATCAATAGCATATTGTTATCAAGGCAGTCATAAGCTCGGCCAAGTCAGCGGGGTCAATACGAGGCCAGTTGCATGAGATTAAAGCTTGTAAATCAATAATTGCATCAACTTTTCAATTCATTTTCCCCGAGCATGAGTCAACAGAGTGTTTGTGTGTGTGTTTTCTAATTGCTTCTAGTATCACAGTGGTTAGTTTGTATTTCCAGAGGCTTCAGAGGGGATCAGTGGTCGACAATGAATAATGAATACTTGAATATGTTCTCTGCTGCTTTTAACTATTGAAGCCTGATGAAGAAACCAGCCGCAGCAGTTGTTCCATATCTGCGTGCGTGCTAGCGTGCATGTGTGTGTGTGTGTGTGTGTGTGTGTATCACGCCGCTGGCAGTGGAGGACTGTAACAGTTTGCATTTCACTCATGAGTAAATATTGATTGATCTGTTTGTAAAGGGATACATGATCGTTACGTGTAAATACTTGTTCAAGCAATGCGGACATCTGCATGTTGAAGAGCTACCGAAGCAGATCAAGTCTCCTGTGCGTCTCAAAAAACGAAGACCATAACTGTTTTCTCCGGCGTTGTTATTCTAAAAACGCAGTCGGTGGTTAAAAGCCTTTCTGTGTCTGCAGAAGGGCAACTGGGTCCCTGTCTCTCTAATACATCCAGGTCTGACAGTAGCAGTGCCCCCACCTCCTGAGAGACCTCACACCATAATGTCCCTGTCAGATGGAATTAAGGTCCTTCCCAGCACCACATTATGTACATAGGGAGAGCACCGAGTGATACGCTTGTGCATCACTTAGCATATTAGCCTTGTGATTGAATTATCTTTGGAGGGTGACACGTCCCTCAGAGCAGAATTCCCTCCCTTCTATAATCCCACCTTTCTTCGGTGAGGCAGGTTGGGCCGAGATGACTCGTGCGCCTGACCACTTTTCACACTCTGGTCATAGGAGAGGCGAGTGGCATGGTTAGTCACCAAAATAGCTCATAACAGGCGCTGTTGATGCCGATTAGAGCCGTGCTGGTCTGAGGGCGGAGGTGGAGAGAGGAGAGGCTGTCAGCGTGATGGCCTGCTGAGCGGTTGTTGACTGCAAAACTCGTTTCCTCAACTCCCACCGTTTCACAGTGCATGATGGGAGATTCTATCTGGTCTGGGATCTGGGCACCTTGTCGGCCTCTGCGTTCGCCACATACATCAGGGGCCTTGTGGGTTAGCTTTCTACTCTCCGCTCCATGGAAATGGCAGGGCACTTTCAGCACCGTGGGCTACATGAAATCATTAATCATTAGACCGGGTGATTATCTCTTCGTACAGCTGTGCAGCAGAGGAAATGAGATGGAATTAATTTAATTATTTGTCAGCACTTGAATGGAAAATAAAGCTGATAATACAGTAAAACTGGAGTTAGTGGCTCGTCATGCACATCCATTCCATTCAATTATTACCTACCCGTTAGCCTCAATGCAATCATGGACACACAAGCTACTAATTAGGATAGAATATAAAATGTTTTTAAAGGGGTTATGAAGAATATTATTTATTATATTTATGTGTTGAGCGTGAGTGTGTGTTTGTGTCCTGCGAATGCACCGAAAGCCTGTAGGACGCACGCTCATCAGTAAAAGGGCACAGAGAATGAATCAGCCTTAATTGACCAGATATCCTTCATTACACACATGCTCACAAATCCATCCAATCTCCTCAGAGCTTTTCTCAGAGGCACACGCTCACGGCAGCCAGAAAGGCCGAGTGAGACATACACAACCCGGACATGGAACAGGTTTCACATGACCCGCTTGAGCATGTTTCCATGTGGAAAGATTATCTGTTGTCAGCTTTCATTTGAATACACTACAGCAGAAAGTGGAGGGTGAACCTTTGATCACTGGGGCGGACATCAACATGACATGTACCTTCGACAACTTTAGGCGCAGTTCATTCAAAACTGCATACATGTCTCCACAGGGGAATTCGAAGTGGGCAGGCTGCCCCCCTTGCGGACCTGAGGATGTTTCGTAAGAAGAAAAAGAAGAGGCCTGAGATATCAGCGCCAAAGAACTTTGAGCACCGTGTCCACACCTCTTTCGACGCCAAGCGCGGCTGCTTTGTTGGCCTGCCAACACAATGGCAAAGCCTGATAGAGAACCTGCGCAGGCCCAGACCCATGGTGGACCCTTCCAGGATTACAGAGGTGGAGCTGAGGCCAAAGAAGGTACACCACACCTTCCATTCAACTCCTTACGCATTCTCTGATGTCACCATGAACCAATCCATGAATGACTATTACACAATAAATCATGCGCTTGATTAGCTATTACAAAGAGTTTAGCTGAAATCTGCAGCATTAAGACAGCTGCTTTGTATTGATGCAATCGTCCCTCAGTGCTGCAGAGTCTTCCTACTGTCTCACGAAAAGACAAAATCCTTTGATGAGAATGTGGACGGCCTGCTGCTCAACCCATCTTTTAGCTGTCTTATCTGTCATGGGGCTCGGCTAATGACCCCGCTGTGAATACTCATAGGAGCCACAAGATTTATTACTCCATGCAGGCAATTAATAACAGTCTATGTGCTTTCCCACAGACGTCAAGCAGAAGGGATTAAAAAAAAAAAATGCAGGTACAGCAAAGGAAAAGCCAGTGAGTGATAAGGCCGACAAATCTCAGGATTTTTACACTTCGCCGAGCGTACTGCCGATGCTGTTTATGGCCCTCCAGAAGAAAAACAGAAAACAGGGTCCACCTTCATGTGATTGGCGCCATCATGTCAGCATTTAGATCAGATTAGGGGTTTTAATAAAGTTACATACAAACACTTTGTGATGCAAAAAATAGACAAACTCAAAACAAGAAAATAGAAAAAAACATTTGATGAAATAAAAAAACACAATTTCAAGCTATTATTATAGAATTCTCTACAATGGGATATTTCTCAAAGGTCATGACCCCTATAGAAGACGCTATGTGAGATGTCATCTGATCTCTACAATGTAACAGAACAGAGACAGAGAAACGGGAGAGGGAGCCGGCTGTCCGTGAACTCAACATGACTCTGCCGTAAAACTGACAAATGAGCCATCATGCTCTCTTTGTTGCAACAGTTTTACTGTTGCAACACTAAGACAGTATTCTAGCAGAACACCTTGGGTTGGTCTTAAGGCCCTTTGCCATTACATGCCAGCACACAATGCAGATCAGCTAAAGGTCACAGAGGCTGTTAACTCTTAACTGTTGGATGAATCGCAGCATAGAAACAGTTGTAGAGTCTTTGTAGTGTGTCTCTGGGGATATTTGCTCTATATATATATTTCTCAGTGTATCGTCAGATTAAGCTGTTCTGGAAATGATTAAAGTGGCTGTCTTTGAAATATGACGAAGATGTCCTTTACTGATATTCAAGTCTAAATTTAACTTGGTTTGAGCTGTGATTATGTAACTCTCATTATTCCTTTCGATCCAAAATCTTACTGTAATGGGATTAGGGCATGTGCAACGAGATAACGATAAACGCCTCTCCTCTTTCAGACGATTGTGCGTGGGAGCATGATCGGTCACGGAGACTACATCGCAGCCATGATCAACGATATGAGCCGCCTGTCTGTGACCAGTTCCAATTCTTTGAGGAAGAGCAGCCCCTCAGCCAGGAAGAGGGCCCAGTCTCTGGGAAGGCTGGGCGAGGTGAACGAGGGAGACACTTACCAGTACGAGGGCCTGATCCAGGATGATGAAGACGATGAGGATATGGCTCAGGACCAGTGGAGGGACAAAGCTCGGAACATCCACAGTGAGACCAACACCCCCTACTTGGGCATGAAGAAGAGCATCACGCTGCAACCCAATGGGATCTTGCCAAAGGCCAGATCTACCTATGAAGTCAGTGTCAGCTCATTGGAGGGAACCTCTCAAGCAGCTCTGCCCCAGAACATCCAGCTGCCAAGTTACGGGTCTTATATGAGCGGGGATGTTGGCAGCCCTCAGGAAAGGGTGATATGGAAGAGAGAGTTCCAGCTGCCCAGGGGAATGCCACCAACTCAAAGACCTATAACGTGCTTCTATAGCCCAGCTATGGCCGTGCAGCAGCACCAAGCAGATCAGGGGACTTTGTCTACGGAGCTGCGGCCCAATTTACCGATGTACATGCATCCCCAGAACAGCCCAGGGAGGCCGTTCTCCTCCTATGACCTGAAAGTAAGACTGACATTCCTGATATCCATCAGCTATAAATATTCTACCATATGCATATTTCTGCTAATGCTATGTACATCATATATTTATACTTTGCATGTTTTTGCATGAGGTCTGAATCTATTATGCCTAGATTCAGACCATGTTATGGAAGCAGCATATTGATTGGCTTCAAACCAAAGATGATTAATGGTCGACAGTTGGGTATTTTATTTCTAATTTTAAAATGTGCACTGTGGGTTAATAGTGCCGGTACCAGTAAACGTTTGAAAGATGGTGCGCCGGGTAAGAGCTTGACAAGACATTTGGTTTCAGATAACAACATTTGTACATGGTTCATATCAGGTGAAGTAAACGCAGAGGAAGGCAGCAGGACTTATTTATACTTCACTTTTAACAGCTCTCGAAGACCAGACTGACAGCCAACTTCCTCTCTCGCTTTATGTTCATCGCCATTTATCTCTCTTTGTGCAGACAGAGTCGGCGGTGAGGTACCACTCTGGATTCCTGCCCACTGGCACCAGTAGTCCTCTTGTGAGCAGCATCAGACCCCAGCGAACTGTGCACTCCTCAGCTAGCTACACCTTAGGCCTGTCGCCTAACATCGGACTGAGACCCAATGGGCCGGACCCCTTCCTCAGACACTCTGGATGCCCCAATCCTCCTTACCCCCGGCAGGACAGCCCGTCCCAACCTCGACCCTCCCCTACAGGCTCTCTCGCCACCAGTCCTCCAGGTACCTGCTCCCCTGCCTTCAGACCTCCACATCCTTCACCCAGACCACCGCCTGACCCGCCAAAGGTGACCCACGAACAGTTCAAGGCCGCCCTGCAGATGGTGGTGGATAAGGGCGACCCACGGTCTTACCTGGAAAACTTTGTGAAGATTGGGGAGGGCTCAACAGGAGTGGTGTGCATCGCTACGGAGAAGCACAGCGGCAGGCAAGTGGCGGTGAAGATGATGGACCTGCGGCGGCAGCAGAGAAGGGAGTTGCTCTTTAACGAGGTACGTTATGCAAGTGGATGCAGCACTTAGAAAATGAAACTCTAATCTAGCACAAACCCAGCTCGCTCACAGCAACATCTCAATGGGTACAAGATTTTTTGGAGTTTGACCCACATGCAGGAACTAAAAGACAGCAAAGAAATCTATGTTTCCCTGCACAGATTTGAATCACTAAAGGGATTCCCCTGCTTCATAAACATTTATAGTAATGGCTTTGAGGAGTTACATCATTGTTTTGTGCTGCAGGTGGTGATCATGAGGGACTATCAGCACAGAAATGTGGTGGAGATGTACAAGTCTGCCCTGGTGGAGGAAGAGCTCTGGGTTATCATGGAGTACCTGCAGGGTGGAGCTCTTACCAACATTGTGTCTGAAACCAGGTATGAACACGACTGAGAGAAACCTGCATTAGGTGTATTCTGTGTGATCATCTTTAATAAGTAGTTCAACCACAAGGGGGTAGTGTGGTATCGACTGGTGGACGATCTCAGTCATTCAGTCCTCCAGCACAGTCCAATCTGCTTTTATCAATAATAAAAAGGATGTGCGCTGAGTACAACAAGCATCAGAAATAGGGGAAACATAATGAATTGAAGTGGCCTTCTGTTTGTTTTAAGCTGTCACTGTATTTTATATGATTAACAGATGGCTGCCCGGCGCTCCATAGAATGATCCCAGGGTCAGATCTCTGCACTCAAGGGAGAGGAAATACATTTCTCTCAAGCCAGTTGACATAAAAAAAAATGAGCCAGCTGTCACTGACACGTCTTGTCGTAGATAATCAGAATATCGAGAGAACAACGTTTGACCCACGTCCTCCTCAATTAAAAGACAGCGTGTCAGTCTGAGCCGCCGAAGGAAGATTTCTTTCCGGCAATAGTTTCAGACGGGTCTTTAATCTATGATGAGAGCTACAAGCTGCAGAAAACATCTGTCGGCTGATTGATATTGTTTTTGTCTCCGATGCTGCATTTGCTAAATATTGAAGTGAACATTGTAGAGGAATGTTTTGTTATTCTGCTGTGTGGGCGTCATTATGACCCTCTTTATCATCAACGCCTCTAATGTGTGATGATTCATCTGTTTCCTCTGTCTGGTGTGTTCATTTGTTGTAACCATGCCTGCTAAATGATTACATGGTAACGTAACATGTGTGTTCTGTGGTGCCCGGCAGGCTGAGCGAGGAGCAGATTGCCACAGTGTGTGAAGCCGTCCTGCAGGCCCTGGCCTACCTCCACTCCCAGGGAGTCATCCACAGAGACATCAAGAGTGACTCCATACTGCTCACGTTAGACGGACGAGTATGTTACCGCTCTGTCTCTCTCTCTCTCTCTCCAATTTCCAAGCTTTGTATAACGGTGTTTCCTCCTGTCCCCCCCCAGGTCAAGCTTTCAGACTTTGGCTTCTGTGCTCAGATCAGTAAGGACATCCCTAAGAGGAAGTCTCTCGTGGGGACGCCCTATTGGATGGCTCCCGAGGTCATTTCCAAATCACCATATGGCACTGAGGTGAGGACGCACACATTTAATTCCACTCATGCCAACTAACGCTGCTGGTCCCGGTCTTGCACCGTAAAATGCCGACAGTGACAATCTGTGCTATAAGATCTGGTGTGTGATGTTGCGCCAGGTGGATGTTTGGTCGATGGGTATCATGGTGGTGGAGATGGTGGACGGAGAGCCTCCGTACTTCAGTGAAACCCCGGTTGCAGCCATGAAGAGACTGAGGGACGAGCTGGCTCCTACTGTACGAAATGTTACCCAGGTGTGTGATCACACAGACACGGATATACAGCACATTCACACATTCTTCATTTAAAGGGCCAGTTCACCTAAACTGCGCATAACAAAACCCATGCAGATTGTGTTTGGATTTGGCTGTGATAACTCCATCATCCTGCAATATGCCGTCTCCCCACCAGGTCTCCCCAGTTCTAAAAGACTTCCTGGACCGTATGCTGACTCGGGACCCCCTAGAGCGGGCCAGCGCCACTGACCTGCTGGAGCACCCCTTCCTGCTGCAGAGCGGCTCACCTCAGTGCCTGGTCCCACTGGTGGAGCAGTACCGCAAGCGCATGTCTCGTTGTTGACACTGTAAGGCTCCCGGTTCCCTAACACCCACCTTCAGTCCGACCTGTCCAGGCCTCGGACGAGGTTCCTCATGCACCCCCAGCCTACGGGCAATCTGCTCCAGTAAAGGAGATCCAGGCAACGTGTTGCCACCAGAGCGATGGTGGCGAGGACGGCACGTTTGGTCGTCAGACACCGCATGGTTTGGGGCATGAGAGAAGCACTTTAGGAGTGAGTTAAAGGCAGTATGCAATTCCTCACCTCAGTCCGAACACTGATCGGATTCCTGTAACATTCAGTGGGATTCAACACGACACAACATGGTGCATATCAAGTTAAAATCAATACTCCACGTAAGTAGATGTACTTGAACGTGTGCTAATCTAAATAAAATCCTTTATAGTTTTCATAGTGGGCATTATCGCAAAGTTGAAAAGCTGTTGGCAGGCTCAAACCACATTGTGACGATATTAAGGAAGTTACCTCTGCACAGTCACACTGTGGTGGGAGCTGGACAGCCCCGGTCAGGACACTCAACCACCACGGACTCTCTGCATGGCCAACGGAGGCACACCTGGCCTGATGTGAATGCTTGAATATGAACCAAACTGGGATTTGAAAGACGTTTCTCGGGTATTAACATAACAAATGGGTAGATGAAAGCCCAGCTGCTATTAATGGGCCATTGGAGAATCACCACAACCATGTTCCCTTTTTTTTTTTTTCAGATTTATTCTAATTTCCAGAAGGTGTTGACGGTTGTTTGTACGATGTGAAGTTGCAGATAAGGTTCAGTTATTAATCATGGACTTGAGACATAAGCAGATTAATTAATAATGTAAATAAAATACCGAATATTAGGGTCTTACCTGTTTATCTACTGCAGCAAAATTATATTAATCGAATTCAAAATTGTAATTTCTTTACCGAACATGTGAGTGCACCGTTCTGTGTGTGTGTGCGTGTGCATGTGCGAGCACATGGGCGCGTGTGTGTGTGCGATGACACCTCAGTGTCCCAGACGACCCTCTTTGTATTGTGACAGACTTTAAAAAAGAAAAAAAAAACGAAAACACAAGTCGCGTGTGTGTGTCGCTCCTAAAGGTGTGTATGACTGTATTTGCATTTGTTTGCCTAGATGAAGCACACAGGCCCGGCATGTGATGCTGCAGGACGTCCACCTGCTGAGAAACACTTTGCACATAGTATTTGTATTCTGACACGGATACATGCCGACATGTTTCATGTATTTCTATCTCTGTGTAGGTCATTGATGAAAAAAGAGAATTACACATTATTTTAATTTTGTATAAATTAATAAATGATGCATATTGAATCGTATTGATAACAACTCCTTTTGATCCTGCCTAGTCCTCTCACACACACACACACACACACACACACT
>CAAKHC010005126.1:6492-17804 GCA_901007825.1 Macroramphosus scolopax | reverse complement strand
TCAGATTCATAAACCAGATTTAAAAACCTTTAAACAAATGTAGTAAAAACTGTAAACATTATTGTTTAACAGTTGAAATGAAACCCTTTTGGTCATAACTAGCACAGGTTCATTGAAGTGAATGAACAGTACAACGTCAGCAACGACATTTTTTAAAAGCTAAGTTACTAAGCATGAACTGGGCTCCATGACTTCCGTAAACATCCGTTCCAAACGATACTGCCCAGGCGCTCTCAACAAAGATAGACATGAAGGAAGAGGGCTCACTTGGTAGCTACTTCCATACACTATAGATGCAGTTCAATTGTTTTTTATATAGCAGACTAATGCCACTCGGAGGTTGCTTCTGGGTAGTACTTGGAAAATGGTACCTTGTTTGGCAGCTAGTTAAATATAACCTAGAACACTCTGTCTCACAGACACACACACACACACACACACACACTGCCTCCACTCGCCACTAATTTTGGTTCTCAAACACATCTATGAGTGACCACCATGGTCCCCAATTCCTGAGCAATTTGTAGGCTATTAATACAGTTAGACACACACACACACACACACACACACACACACACACACACACACACACGGTCGCCTCTGGGGCTTTGTGGTGAGTCACCCATGCTCGAGGCAAAAAGAGCAGGCTGTCCTAATGGCTTCTCCTCCACTGTAAAACACCAGTCATTAGAGTCAAAAGCGCTGGCTGAGGGCACAGTCGCACCGAGCTACAGCCCGTCGATGACTCCAAATCGAGCGCTTCAGTTCTTCTGGGGTTTTACCGTTCAAGGTGACATGCACGTCCCACCTGGCTAAAAGATGACGCATTCAATAGTCTTGCAGGGATTATATTTCATTTCTAATCAGGATTGGAATTGGATGATATCAAGATGCTGACGGTCCATCACAATATTCTGCAGATGTATTTGTCTCATCTATCACCATTAAGATTCTAAGAAAACTTCTTGTAAGATTTAAAAATCTCCCTCTTAACCACCTGCAGTTTTTATACACAATCAGTCACTTCCGACATAGCAGAAGTTAATTCTGGGGCTCTGCTTAATGACTTGTTCCCATAGCAACAGTGCTTGTCAGACTCATCTTCTGTCAGAACACCGGGGCAAGCCGGGGGCCGCTCGCAGTCTGAGCAGCAAATGCATCTGTACATTTGCACAGGGTGGCTGAGCAGGCATGCCTACGCCGTGTATATATACGCTGCCCAATCATTGACCTGGCTGCTGCTGGTGTTCCCTCATGAATGCCGTTTTAAAGTTCATCACCTGCTGTTGTTGCTAATGATGTTGCCATGCGATACCCTGGAGGGGAATTACTGTAAAGAATGGGAACAATGCAGCTGAGTAACATCAGACACCAGGATGCCTGCAGTCACAGTTCTTCATCATAAATTTGAATTTATAAACCCACGCATAAGCAAACATGATCACTCCTCCTCCATTGGGAAGAAAAGAACAACAGCAACATACAAAATGGAACTAAATGACGTCTGCTGTGGTACAAATATGAACCGCGGCTGATGTAATATGGTTACTGGAAAGTCACGTAAATTAGATTTAAGTGTCAGACATGCTGATTTCATTTCCTTTTCTTTTGCACTGTCTAGTTCCTTGACCACCTACTGACTGGAATTGAGGACATCTGTGGACACTATGGACATCACCACTGGAAGGACAAGTACGAATTATTATGAATGAATTAACTACTGTATTTGTATAACTGATCCATCATCAATTATGTGATCTGACCTTACACACCATCATTCCACAAGTGGATATGAAAGTGAAATTATGGCTCCCAGTGATAATTTCCTCCTTACTTTTTTATTTTAAGAAACATGCTCCGTCATCTCTCCCCTCCCCTCCATTCCTTTTCTTACTCCCCTGTGTCTCTTCTCGTCTCTCCCTCTCTCCCTCCCTCCCTCCTCTCCTCTCCTCTCCTCTCCTCTCCTCTCCTCTCTTCTCTCCCTCCCTCCCTCCCTCCCTCCCTCCTCTCCTCCCTCCTCTCCTCCCTCCCAGACTCAACCGCTTCAACAAGAAATACGTGAAGAAGTGCCTGATTGCGGGCGAGCGCTCCAAGGAGCCGCAGCTCATCGCCTTCTACCACAAGATGGAGATGAAACAGGCCATTGAGCTGGTGGAGAGTGGAGGGGGAGTCAAGCTGCCGTCTTCCGTGCCCTCCACGGTTTCCATGAGGTACGTACCGAGCAGCGACGTGCTCCGTCTGGAATTGCCACAGTAAAAATGCAAAACGATCTGAAAACGAGTCCCTAAAGTTGTCATGTCATATTTATGTGTATAGCTCAGTATCATAAACTGGTCCCAAGAGGCCTTTATAGTCTACACAACACACTGCACCCAGTCTGTCTGTATTAAGACCTTAGGAAGAGCATCAGAGCGGACCAAGATGCAGACAACTGATTTAGCAATCCCACCGAGAACGTATATAAAAAGTATGAATGGAAGGAAGCCGACAACTTCCACATGTCACACGACCTCCTTCAGCCGAGACCTGCGAAGAAGACGGACTACACAAACACAAGAGGCTAAACTCTCTCCACACATACAGAGGGAAGGAAGATCAGAGAAACAACATATATAGAGGAGGGAGGGAGAGAGAGAGAGAGATAAGGCAGGGGAAGAACATCTGTAAGAGGAGGAATCCAAAACATCTGGAGTATGCCACAAACAGCCAGGGGTGGGGAGAGAGAGGTCAGCTAAGGTCTGAGAGTCCAGTACATAGAAGCCTGAGAGAAAAGAGAGGGCACGGAGGAGAGATAGCTTGGACATCGCGTCGGTGTAGGATAAGAGAAATAGACCGGTTATCAGAACTGTTGTCATTAGCAGAACAGATGTGGAGTCTAATCCCTTGTGCTAAATAAATTAGCTGCGTTTGAACAGCCATCAGCTTTGAATCATCCAAAGACTTTGGGACAAGCATGCGACATTTGTTCCAAGGATGGAACAAAGGGATACGAGTACAATAGAGCTTTGAAATCCTCCATACTTCTTATCAGATAGTGTTCATGCAGTCGTAAAGGGGAGACACACCGTCTTCTTCCAGATAACGACTGGCGCCAGGCCAGAAGCACCGGAGTAGCCGAGGATCCAGAGACTGGCAGAAGCACTGAGCTTGAATTTGAATTCGTTATACTTCCTGCGAGCCGTCCCCTCACGTTCCTCGCACTGACATCAATAAGTCTTTGGCTATCGTCACCCAACATGTTAGCATGTCTTAACCTCTAAAGGGTTGAAGGCAGCTGTTAATGCCTCATTAATCACACACCTCTGTTAACAAGTAGATAACAAGTGAGAAACTACTAAATCAAGCCACAGCCGGTGTTAATATCCAGTGCGTGAGTCATGTTTCTCTGAGCTCCAGATCACTCGATACCACAGTGGGAGTCGTCTGTTTCAGGCGAGTTCGCTCGCCGGTCTGGTCACAGTAGAAATGAGGCTTTCGCCGTTTCATTCTCTCGATTCAACGACCGACAAGATACGACCCATGCGGTGAGCAAGATGCTTAATTTGTGGAAGATTACAATCCGTTCCAGAAATAGTTCATGTCAGATCCAACACATCTCGTTGTTCCGACAATGACGAGATCTATAAACTTCAGTCAGGCGATCACCCGGTCAAAAAAACCTAAAACTAATCTGATTCGCATGTTGGGATTATTTTTACCACAATAAATAGTTTCCACATCCGACTGACTCTAATCAAAGTTGTTGCTGCATATTTCCCAGAAACATCCAGCCCAAGAAGCCGGCTCCCGCCAAGCCTGCAGACAGAGCTCTACCCCAGCTGCTGAAAGGCCGAGAGGAGGAGATCAGGAAAATCCTCCGGAGTAACCTTCAGAGGACCCGGCAGAGGGTAACAGCAGCAGCTAGTGGTGTTTTCTTTGTTCATGAATCTCTATTACCTGGGGGGCGTTTCACAGGCAGCACTTCAGCCATATTTGCTTTTGTAGAATAAGATTAATAACTGTGCTCAGACATAACTAATACTGCCTTTAAAATTGTCTGGGAACATCAGAGCACATGTGATGACTAATTAAGAGCTGCGAGTGGGTGTCAGGCAAAAACATTTTCATTAGCGGCTGAGTTTCCTGGTTAAAGGGTGTTTTCATTACGTGTCTTCTCCCCCTCTCAGCTGCGCTCCTACAACCGGCACACGCTGATAGCCGATCCGTACGAGGACGGCTTCGGCGACCTCCTCCTCAAGAAGCAGAAGATGATCGCGTTGGAGAAGAAGGTAGGATACTCAGCGTCAGCGAGGGCAAATCAAGAATCGGGACACCAACACTTCTGGTTACATATCAGGCCACCAGCTGTTTCAGCCAAAGCCGAGCCACTCTACCTTCTCTCTCCTTGAGTTATCTTCTTTATATAAACAGATCCCTGATGTATTCACAGGATGTCGAAGCACGACCACCAACTTCCATTTCATCAGCCTGTAACCAAATAAGGAAAATCGTTCTGTGCTAAACGCCGCTGTAAGCAGATTGTGCAGGAGTTTCAGTGCTGCTGTACTTTCCAAAACAACCAAAAGAGGCAGATAGGACACGTCCCATAACTTTTTTTTCTATCATCCAGGCTGTGTTGTTGATATAGAACTTTTAATAAAAACAATTCAGAAAGGCTGAATCGTCCCATGAGTGTTAAAATGTCCTTGTGTTCTCCCAGATAAACGAGATGAATAACTACCTGACGGTGCCGGCTGCTCCTCCCGACTCGCCCACCATGTGCAGAGCCAGACTGTCCTCAGGTAAACATTTCAGCCGCCGCCACAATCACTGACACCATTTTTTTTTACAAAATATACCATGTCACTGCCGGGACACACGGGGGGGTCACATGTGTCTGGCTGCTTGTACATAAACAATAATCTACTGCTAGTGCTCACAGCTGCAGGACTGTTTCAGCCAGACGTTTCCCCACTGATGGAAATCTGTTTGTAGGGGGGCGAGCCGGCATGTCAACCAGTGTGTGGTTTCATTTTAGGCAGAGATACTGATTTCAAACCTGCTCAGCAGCAGAAAGGGGACAAAATCTGTCCAGGTATGTGGGCGAGCGAAGAGGAGATTCATCTTGTGATAACCCCAAGTGACCCCCCACAAACAATCCTAACATGCATGCGTCAGTTCTGTTGCTTATTTACATTCATTATACATTCCCAAAGTCTCATAACATGACTGACAAAGCCAGGTGAGGGTTTCATGTTACCTTAAACAGACTTATTGGAGCATGTGTTCCATTAAAATCATTGTGACTTGCTTTGCATTAATGTGTTTTTAAAGCTTGCTGTTGTTTTGTTGACAGATGTTTGTGCACGCTGATGGAATGACTGCCCCTCCTTCCCTTCTTATATGGGATGTGATATCCTGCTTATAAAGTTCTGCTAAATGTGTATTTCCTGTTTCGGCACCCTGCAGACCCTCAAGCCTACAGCGTGAAGCCGATGTCCGACAGCGTGCCCACCATCCAGGTGGACCTGGCCTCGCCTCAGTCTCCGGACTCCGTCAACGTGATGGACGAGTTCAGACGGGCCGACCAGCAGCAGGAGGAGGACCAGGGCCTGATGATGAAACCGCCTGCGGGGCCCAGCGGATCGAACAAGTCAGGCGCGGCAGACGGAGGCAGAGAACAGCAGAAGCTGACGAGGTGCTTGAGCGACCCCGGTCCCAGCGCCGACGAGGAGGAGGACGAACCCTTCCTGCCCTAATAAGGCAGACCAGACGTGGAGCGGGTCCGGCTGCATGCCCATCTGGTCAGAGAGGGCGCTGCTCCACCACTCTGCTCCATAGTATCTCTTTGGTCCAGAAACCAGACAAGCTCATCATACACTGTTGCTGTATGAACCATAAACACACAAACAAAAAGGGAAATTGCAGGATAAAAAAAAGAGTTTATTCTAGTCATCGCTCTTTATTTTTTTAAGACGGGTCCGAGGAGCCGGAGAGATGGTGGCGTTTGTGGTTGATAGTCTGAGACGTTCAGGACAGAACTATGCATTACCAAAGGTTTGGACTGTTTTTAGAGCTGTTTTTTTTTTTTTCAGTCTTCATTGCTGTTTACTTTGATAATTTATTTGGGACGACTTCTCCGAGCTTCGCTAGTCTGAAACGACAGGTTTCACTTTCAAACCGTCACTCGGTGTCTCGTTCATTTTTTCGGACGATGTGAAAACTGTTAATACTCCGAATTTCAACATTTCCATTCATCACTTGAATCTGCTGGATATCACAGGTATCACTCTCGTTGGACGTATTGTAATGTCAAATCACTTTGGTGCATCTTTTTTGTTTGTTCATTTCAGGGGATCTTCTAACTCGGTTCGATTCCGGCGTGTTTGTGGGATGTAAGTCAAAGCTCACATGTTGCAAACCCGTCTGTAAAAGAACCGCGGCTCTTCTAATGTCACGCACACGAGACCTTCAGCTGCGTCGTGAGAACTTGAAAAAAAAAAAACTGTTGTATAAAGTTTCTCGCTTTTCTTCGCCTGTGAGACGGGACAGTGACGCGGTACAGATGCTATGATGTCAGCGACCACGCTCGATTCACCCGTCCGTCTTCTGAAGTTAAATCACATCATGTTTCCGTATGAATGTTAAGTTGTTTAGCACCCTTTAAAACTCACTCGAGTAGGAGGGGAGTTTCTTAATATTAATGTGATGATCAAGTGCCCATGTAGCAGCAATCAACCCTCCTCTTTGACTTACAGGCTTCATGAGCTGTTTTACACAATCAAACCCGACTAGCATGTGTCACCGTCTCAAACTGTCTGAACAGATTCTAGTTCGACTGACCTTCAGGAGAAGCAGTTGTGCCCTGTGTTACTGTTCAGGGACGGGGAATCGATGGAATCCCTCCACACCGAGAGTGTAAATAATGTCCTGGCAAAAGTGATTCAGTTCTATGCAGTATGGTATAAAATACCTGTAAAATATGTATATTAGTGATACTATCTTTATAAAGCCTTTCAAATGGAAGTCTCGCTATCTTGTAAACATGCGAGACCCGGAGGTGAACTATCGAAGATAAAAATCAAACATGGGCATTAAGATAACGATCATAGGAACCAGTTTGATTGGAGTTGTTCACATCTGAGCTCGAGCTAAACGAATCTGCTGGCACAGAGCGTTTATGACCGGCAGTGGAACGCCGGGGTCACGCCGCCCACGTGAGGCCGCACGTTGGTCACAACAACGATAACGGCATCAGTAAAATTAGATGACCCTCCTTTTTCTCTAGATGTCACGCGGCTGAGAAGCGACCGCCTCACGCGGACAGGGGGGAGCGATGTCATCGGTTAACAGGGGCGCCGGGATATTAATCAACCCGTTTCCGCATGTGCTCACGCAGCCGACGTGACCCCGGCGAATAGGAATCAGGGCGAGAATAATATAAGATTCCTGACAGGCTTGTTCATCTTCCTCCACTCGGACGTATTCTGTGCATTCATATCTCAATATCAAGTAAATCTGAGTGTGCACGCTCCTTTTATTTCCACCGTTTAGCTTCCTGACACCTCTCCCGCTCCCCACTGCCTAAAAGGATAATAGTAGCGGAGCGACGGGAGGCCTTTCATTTCCTCCTGTCAGTCAAACTGAATGTATATTCTTGATACGTCTGCGTGTATGACGGAGCGAACTCTTGACTGACAGGACGAATGACAACATCCCCCATCCTGTTACCGATGCTCGAAGGACGGTGACTTTACATTTACGGGGCTCTGGAACTGCAATCGCAGTAGCACAGAGGGTCGTCTGAGGTCGACCTGTGAACGGTCGCCTTTGATTCGTCATCGATTTAACAGCTGCTCCGTTGAGATATGCGAGTTGGGCGTCAGAGAGGCTGCAGAAAGTTATGCATTTCTAAAACATCCTCCCACTTGTAAATACATGTAACAATATAAGTGTAACGGGGTGTTTTTCTGGGAGATTATGCACACTCTGCACATTGTACTTTTCATATCGATGGGATTCCTGCGTTCACCTTACATGGGCGTGTTCCATTTCGATGGGGAAACATCACGACCCCGATCACTTTACATTCTTCCAAAGACACTATTTTCATACCAAAATCTCTTTGGACAAACATTCTCACAGTCTTTGTCGGTGGAAATGTTTGGCACAAAAATCCGAAGCCATACAGCCAATAGAAGAATTTAATTGTGATGATGTATTTTATTCATATTTGCCTTCAGTGTCGTCGCACACGAGCCTTTTTCTGTTGAAATCACCGGCGTTGCTCATCGTCTCGGCATTCACATGAACACTTATTTGTCTTCTACGGCGGTGAATTGTTCGATCTGTAGCAGCTGTAATGTCAACACTGTTGCCTCACCAGCATTCACTCGGTTCCTCATATGTGCTTTCAAACACTTCATGTGCTTTACATGTTTAACTGCTTTACTGTGCTGAGACTTTTTACAGGGAAACTAAAGTCCCTTGCTTTTATCATCAAGTACCTTCTTTGGGATTCAGGTGCGTTGTGTTTTGCAGAATTTCTTCACTGTGGGTTTTTTTTTCCTGCATCTCAAGCACGCCAAAGGTGTTGTGTCATCCAAACTTGAACACTGTGGAGTTCCTGCTCTTTCGTCGCAGAGCATATAAAGACACGTTGACTCAGAATTTAAAGCGACGCAGCTTCATGCTGTTGATTGTTCACCAGGCAAAGTAGGGCGAGTGCATCCGCCGCCATCAGCCGCCGTCAGTTGACTCTAATTTAAAGCCACACGAGAGTTGAGACTTGCTTCAGAAATATTATCCTGCATATGTCAGCTTTATATTCCTTGTGTGGCGATTGATGTAGACTGACTAGATGAAGCTTTAAAAAAAAACTGCACGTCATTTTTGCTACGTGGGGTAAAACTGATTTAAGTACTGTAACAAGCACGGCAGTTACTTTGCAGGTGAACATCACACGAAGCGCCGTCAATTATCGAGGTCGGCTGAGCGGCGCACACACACGGGATTCATCCACATAATGACTCTGTAGTATCATCACTCCATCCCACCCAAAGACTGTTTTCCTCCCTCAGTTTTACCTCACAGATCTCTAGTTTGCCTCATCGGGCTTCTCCATCGTGTTGCACCACTCGAAGCACTTTAACAAAGTAGAACCTTTATCTCAAAACACTTTCGTCAGTGAGAGCAATAAGTGGCTTTAATGTAGTACACACCGACGTGCACAGCTATCAGGTGGCACGTCAGAGGGTGGAGGAATGTACCTATAAAAACATGGGTTTTTGTGGGAGAGAAGACAAACTGGGAAACGTCACTGGGAGTCTCTTCTCCAGGGAACACGGAGGATAGGATCAACATTTCCCTTTTTATCTTCTTGTGTTCGATGAAATTAACGTGTCGTCAATTTACTTGCTGTTTGCAAATTTAAATTTTGCAATAATATTTTTTTTATCTATTAATGGAAATATATATATATATGAAAAGAAGAAAAAAAACATATTAGAAATGTATGATTATCTTTCTTGTTGATTAATCTTAAGCTTTCAGCATTCCATTCCTGTGATGACCTATAAAACTAACAAATGAAACTGTCAAACTATATACCAAATTAAAGTTTTACTTTATAGCACTGCCGTGTCCGTGTGTCATGATTTGGTAAAAACATGTGTTATTCACATGAAAGGTCTGCTAAAATGTTCCCTGAGAACCTCTCAACTCCAGTTGTTGGGTAAAGGAGGAACCAACACAAGCAGAACTTCCTAGCAGCATGTTGTCAGAACCTGCAGTACCGCTTCTGTCCAGACGGGGGAGTGCTGCAAAGAACAATCAGCATAGAATCAGTTCCCATCCTTCCTCTGAAAATAGAAGCTAAAGAAAGACACCCAAAGGAACAATGATAGAGGGATGAGTAAGACTCATATATCCGCAGCACATTTTCTAATTGGATAACTTGTGGAGTCTCATGAACTCAGAATGGAGAGTCTGCATTGTTCAGATGTTCTGGCATTGCTCAGCTTGCATTGGTGTGGGGAAAGTGTGATATTGAGAGGAAGCTGCGGCTGCTCTGGCAGATAGCTCGTTAATCCTGCCTCTATTCAAATAGAAAAACCACAATGACTTGTGTGCTCCTTAACCAGCTTGGCTTGACAGCCACATTCATTGTTTAATTTTTTAATGGACATGCTCGATTTATAATAAAACACATTTCAGTTGTTGGCAGTTGTTGCCTTTTCTAGCAGACTCTCTGCGTGGCCAAGTTCATTTTACATCTGTCTAATTTGAGACTCCAATTACAAGTTGTTGGCTTTTTATTTCCATTTCAGACATTTAGCTGATACTCATCCAGATGAATTAACAGTCAGTGAAATGTGCTTAAACTCCCCGATCAACATTACAAATAAACAATTGTCTCAGTTTGTCAGTCCTAATGTGAAATAATCTGCACTCACATCAGAGTAGATCAGGACTTATCTGATTTATATACTACATAGATATAGTATATATACACTGGTAGATCTTAAAATACTTTTAGACCTTGCTTTGTGACAATAAAGAGACCTCTTAAATGGGGAGTGGCTGTAAGCTTGCTCTATACTGTCTGACAATTTGCAATATTATATATATCATACATGTGATATGCAGTTGGGAACATCTGTGCATGGACAATAAAAAAAGGCAGTTTAATTGCTGGTGCAATAGGCAAAAAGTTGAACAGTACAATTACCGCTGATTGCAATGCACAAATACACCAGCGGATGGCACTGTGTAGCCACAAACCTCCACTGCTGTCATCACTGAAAAAAGCCTCCACTTTTTCACTTGTTATTTCACTCCAGGAAAGGTTAGTACATTGAAAGCATACTGGCATGTTTAATCAGTGTTGGGGAGGGAGTCGCTCTTCCTGCGCTCCCATTCCATCAGCTTAATGGTGTGTTTGCTATTGCTTCCACTCTCATTTACATGGCCCATATACCCCTAATGTATGCCAAAATGTTGTGTTTCGGCAATAAAGAAAAACCCTGAACTATTGCATCGATGTTTCCCCGCAAGTGAATGTTCAGATTTTCTGCACCGGGTAATGTGTTCGGAAAATATTCCGTTACACAGAAATGTTCCCGTATGAATGTGATGAGGACGGGTCACTCCCTCGCTGCCTGTCTATAAAAAGGAGCAGGCAAATAGAAAATCCAGCAAGGCAATAATGCTAAGTGCTAAATGCTTACTGATGCAGTTTGTACTGATTGCACTCATCTTAGCTGTATTCTATTTATGTTGAGATAAATAAGGGAACTTGCCAGTTTTCTTTTTTTTTTTTTTTTCTGCAGAAG
>CAAKHC010005125.1:0-15374 GCA_901007825.1 Macroramphosus scolopax | reverse complement strand
GAGAGAGAGAGAGAGAGAGAGAGAGAGAGAGAGAGAGAGAGAGAGAGAGAGAGAGAGAGGCTCCGCGGTGGCCGAAGTGAGACCTGGAACAGAGTCAGATCTGATAATACAGACCCTGATATGGATGGACAGAGTCTCCACTGCTGAGTATATACAGACATGGTACCACTTTGCTAGCTACAACAACTCTGTAGCTCCTGGTGCAGCACAGGCTTGAATCAAGGCTGCAGGATGCAAATCATTTTTTACATCTTTTACTTCACTTTATATTATTTAAAATATACAAAGTATTTTGACTTTATATATTCGGTCTTTACCTGAGCAGGTCGATGTCATTGTAGTTGAATTTCACCCTGTAGTCTCCGAGCCTCCTGGTGCTGCTCTGTCCTGCGATCTGCCCGGCCTGTCTCACGCGAGCCGAATCCACTCCTGTGAAGGGAAAGGTAAGACAATCAGAGAGGAGTGGAGGAACACTGGAGAACAGGGACGGGGCCGATACTGAGGACAGGCAGAGGAGACGAGTGTGAGGATGGCTGCATGGTGATGGACAGAGGGTAAGTGGAGATTCTGTCTGCAGAAGGAGAGCGTTAAGTAGAAGCAGGAGGTAGGGGACGGATGGGGGAGAGGAAGAGGGGGAGAGGTCACCTTCAACTAGGTTAATGGAATCACTTCCATTTCATTTAAATCATTCAGAGAAGGGCCCGAGCAACCGAATTATTATGTGACTCCCAACTGGCAGAGGCGGAGAGAAAGGGGGCGAGAGAACAAAGAGTGATGGAGAGCTCTGCCTCCTCCAGTAATGGTCTGGGGGGGGACAAAACACTGGAATCAATGCAGCTAATTCTCCATCGGATTCATTACAGGTGTCAGGCTGCACCCAATGCTTCTTCTGCAAAGCTAATCACAGTGTATGTATTTCCTGCTGCATACAAGATCCCTCATTACTGGACCATTAGCCAAGCTGTCCACCGTAGATGGATGGCTGCGAGTGGGCTCCCTAATAGCTGAGTCTGTCTCTCAGCTGTCCTGCATGAAATCCCAAATAACCAATATTACATAAGGAGCATGTTTATTTTACGTGGATCTAACCAGGTGCCCTACGTGTATTGTATGAGTACAAACTCACATGTATAGGAACAGGTAGAAGATAGAACGGTTTAATCCTCAAAGGGGATTAGAAGCTTCTATATTTCCACAAAAAAGATAGAAGCGTCCGTCTGTCTGTCTCACCCAGTGCAGCCAGTCTCTGCAGCTCCTCCTCGTTGTCGGTGCAGTGCGGCCGGCCGATCTGGAGAACCTGATTCTGGCCGTCGCTGGTGGACTTGCACAGCAGGGCTCTGTTGGTACCTGGAACCACAGACGAACATTGGCTGAACAGGCGTACCTGAATGACCTCAACACTTATATTCTGACCTTTTTGAGCCACTGAACACGAGTCTGGAGATGCTCTGCTTTTCTAACCAGCAGGCCATCCAGTCAGACAGGTCATCCCGGTGTAAACTTGTATATTAAACACACAGTGTTGACAGGACACAATAGACACACCCGCTCCTTATACTAACCCGTTACGCTCGGTGGTATCTATCATCTCCACATGTCCAAAACTAAGAAATACAATCGCTTCATGTCTGCAGAGAATCTCCAGCCATGCCCATTGAGTGTTTATACGCCCTTGGCTGCCCCACACACACACACGCACACACACCCGGCATATCATGTTATAGGTCATAAGACCTTAACTGCCAAATAGATTACACATCAACACACAGCTGGAAGTGCTTTCTGGAGCACGTTCGCTCTTTTGTTTTTCAAACCTTCCCTTGGACTCATTTTCTGTCAACTCTGAACTCCTGACCCTCACAAAACGAGCCAGTAGGGAGACGAGACTTTCCCTCTACCTGCTACTAATTACTGCCCTATAACATAACACATGACATCACCACACTGGTTTCAGGACATTTATAAGCATCGTGTTTGGAAATGTAGTTCTTGTTCTACAAACCTATTTTACCCCGAGCTCAATATTTACTTGATATAAAAGGCACGACTTCCTAAAGATTAAGTCCAAATACGACTTGCACAAACAACAGCACACTGACCTATCTTGTGCAGGGCATTGAGGCACCAAAAGCGGCCTCTGACTTTGGACTTCCAACTGAACCTCAACGGTTGAAGCATGACATCTGCTGGTGGAGATCAGATCCTGAAGCAGCTCTCTGACACTGGTCAGCCTTGGGCGTCAACATGACTGTCTCACTCCTGCTACTGTAGAGCCGCTGAGCTGCATCTCCTGGATGTGTCCCTCCTCCAACACACCTGATTCAGGTAACTGACTTGTTGTCAGTCTTCTGCAGAGCTTGATGACGACCAATTCATTTGAATCAGGCGTGTTGGAGCAGGGACACAAGTTAAAGTTGCAGGGCAGCAGCTCTCCAGGACGTGGACTGAGAAGCACTGGTCTAAATATACTACAAAAAAAACCTAAAGCGTGCCATTTACATCAGTGTTCTTGTCCGTTATCAAAGTCAGAATTAGGGTATGAAGACAACTCTAGCCTGTGTAAATGTGTGTGTTCATACCGACGTTGGCGATATAGAGTTTGTTGTTGAGGATCAATGCCACCACGGCCGTAGCTCCTCCTGACACCTCCTGCTCCAACTCCTTCAGACGCTCCTGCAACTTCTGATTTTGAGCAGAAAGTTGGTGGAATGAAACATTCTATCCAGTCGGGAAGAGACGTGCGTGTGAGAAGAAGGGGGAGTGAGGCGGAGGAATAAAAAAAATGTAGTGAGTGGGAGGGAAAGAAAAGAAAGCAGTAAAAGAAGACAGTAGGACCGGGGCAAGTTGAAGAGGAGGATCAAGTCGAAAGAGAGGGGAATGATAAAAGAGGTGGGAAAATGAAAGAGCAGCAATCAAGAGAAATGAGAACAGATGAAACGAAGAGGAAACGGAGGAGTGGTGGAGGAGGAAGAAATAAAAAAGGTGGGATGAAAAGCATGAAAGAGTCAGATAAGGACACGAGATGAAAGACAGAAAGAGATAATTACTTAGTGTTTTTTTAATGGAATGTCTTGAGGAACAAAAAAAACACCCACAGCAGAACAAATGTCAGAACGGGATACGACTATTTGACGCAAAGAAATTAGAGGAGACGTAACTGACGACTGGCACGAAGAGAAAAAGAAGGAATCGGGAGAGCTGAATCCAGAGGAGATAAACTGACGGCGGCTTCTCTAATGAAACAGGCTGATGAGACTGATTAGAACATAACCAGCTCATCCTGGATGGCTGAGCATTAGCACGCACTGGTGCACAAAGGCTTGGTTTCCATGGAAACCAACCAAAATACTTAATTTCTCATTTTTTTCAGATGTAAATATGTTTTGCAGAGTGTGAGCAGTGTGTGTGAGCACCTCGTTGTGTGGTGGGAGGTAGTTGGACAGGTGAGCTTTCTCAGCCAGAGCATCGTCTATCGTCTCAAAGTAGCTCTTCTCCACCACATCGAAGGCCTGCAACAACAAGATACAACATCTGGATGGCACAATGTCGGCCATATTACAGGTCAGTTTGTGCAGAGTGGATCTTATACACACCGTCAATGCCAAAGCATAGGCCTGAAATATTGTGTGTGTCGCTGTAGTAGAGTTCTTAAGAGATGACTTGAAAGGCCCGATGACTGGTAGCAGTGTTAGCATGTCGGATACTTTGCGTTTGGTTGCTCAGTCTTTATTGAGTATTAACTCATACAAGGCAGCAACAAATGTATTTGCCACTTTACAGCCCAACGCCACATTTAGGCTCCATTTCTTTGATTATTTATTTTGGAAAACTTACAAACAAACTGGAATCAATACATCATTGGAGGGGAGACACCTCGAGATGCTGCTGAAGCCTCGCTGCTCACACAGGCATTATGTTTTTATAGGATCTTATTTTTGGCCTTTCAAACTTGCAGGCTGGCTTTGGGGCTCAGAGGTTTAATGTAAAGATATTTCAACCGATTCACAAACCATTAATGACTTAAATTAAGGAAACTGAAGTGTGGCAACCCTTTGTATTTTTTTTCTTCTCTTACTCTTGATTAAATATAAAGGCTTGACACAGACCTGTGTGAGGATCCTGCGGACGTCGGTGTCTGTGTGACTCGAGTTCAGCTGTCCTAGCAGGAGTTCCGCTGTCAGACACTGGGAGGCGAAGCTGGCCACTCTGCTGCCATCGTAACCGTTAAAAACTCCGTAGAGAAAACAGCTGTCCTCGCCTCTGATTGGTCGAGGAAACAAATAGGACGTAAAGCCACTACTTCACGCAAAAGAGAAAAGACAGCGAGAGTGAAGACAAGAGAAAACCCTCCGTACAGAAATCTCAAGATTCAGGCTTAGACAATCAAAGCCCACAACTCTCAAATCCATCCCATACGTGTTCAGCACATCTGGACTTATTTTTGCACATGAAGCTGGTTATGATGGAGTTCAATGCTGAGAAGAGCAGGTGACCCGAAACTTTTGAACAGTAGTGTATATTACATTTTTTTTTTACATTTTCATCAATTTATTTGAAAATATCACATGAACGTTTCGGAGGAAAACTTAGTCATAAGAACAGTGGTAATATATATGAATGGGGAATTATGGTACCCAACATATCCTACCTGAAGCGGAGGTGTCCATCCTCATTGGGGTGGCTCTGGGTGCCTTTGCCATCAGCGCCGTACACACAGTTTGGTGCTGTGCCGACCCCACACATCTGACACAGCGGCAGGTCATCTGTCCAGCTCTGGTGCTGCCACATAAAGGAAGGCAAAAGGTCGTCAGACGATACAAAGAAGAAGAAGCTGTTGTAGTGAGTGATAATCTGTTGCAGATGTCAATGTGCCCAATTTTCTGATATGGATTAGTCTGACTGGCTATGGTAGCTAGGCTAACCGTTGCACATGAAAGAAAGCCCATTGAGGCATTTTAATAGGTGATCTTGGGGCTATATAATTTAAATTGACTCAGCTTACAAACTCATTAGACTTTTCTCTATTAACACATTTTACATGTCTCCTGTTTATTACTGTTGCTGTAACTGTGTTGACAAAACTCGGCTGAAGGAGAATATATGGGGTTCCTTCGCAGTTATTATGTATTAACATACATGTACATGTACAACATACATGTACATGTGAACCGTGTCTGCAGACTCCAATCTGAGACAAACAATAACGTGACCTACGTGGTTGTCAGTGACAACAGGAGTGTCATCATGAGCCAAACAGGTAACGTAAACTTAACCACGTTCACTGACGTCTCTTGGAAATCTTAAACCAACAATAAGCCTTACTGTCGCTTTATCATGTGTACAAAGTTTTAAGTTAGCCGATTGTAACTTTACATAAATGCCAACATTTTCATCAAAGACACAAGCTTCTGGACGATGTACGTTTGCTGCCGACCACAGTTAACTCCTCCACTATACTTGCATCAACTGCCTTTGGTGGAAAGACATCTATGAACATTATTATTCTTTTTGGATTAGCCTAGCTAGGTAACCACTTAAGAGATAAACAGCTAGCACTAGCATCACGGAACGAACCAAAACAACACTGAACAAAACAGAAGAACAAATGCGACCCCGGGAAGAGACAGGAAAAAAGACCAAAATCACACAAAAGAGTTTATTTTAGGCGTTAAGTTGTATATTTAGGAGGTTCATAAAAGGTTTAGTTTTTACTTACGCTCTGAATCAAATTCCTCCGCTGGGCCGCCATATTGGACGGTACAGGTAGCGTTCAAAGCCCCATCATAATGTCAAATTTCCAATCTTCGTCGTTCAAATCCTGACACGGGAAGTAGACCTTCACATTTTACGATTAATCATACCGTACCGACGCAGTGACTTAATTTTTAGGACCAACTGTTGATATGGATTATTTTGCACATCTTGGCGTTTACCTTGGTTTGGAGATGTGATGTACTGACTCATCCGACCCATCAATTGTAATGAGAATTTTATAATTTCCGACACCACTGTAAGCTAACGCCTACCAACTTGTCACGGACTTTTATTTTGACAGCAAAATCATAAACATTGTTTTTGCGACTTTATTTTTACTTACCTTTTTTAGCATACGATAAGTATCTTAGAATACTATAAAAATCGTAAATACGTTCATTTATAAAGTACTAAAAAGAACAAAAAACGACACTTCCGGATTCTTCTGCTGTATTTTCTTTGGCAATACCGCCACCGTGTGGCTTTACTAGGAAATACACCGCAACCCGATGTCCTGAAGCATGACGTGAAATCACGATTAGCAAACAACAAAGATAAATAAGAAAAACAGTGTAGATACATGATTAAATAGCTTGTACAACACACTTAATATGTTTACCAGTCTACGTGCATGCATCACAGATCACATATCTGTGTGTTGTTATATTAAAATCCAGTGTAATTTGTCTAGTTTGCAACCCCTTTTCACTGCTGAACATTCAACAGCAGTTATCAAGAGCAATAATAAGAAATATGTGTCTCATTTTACACCAATTTTACTATTAGATGGAGAGAACAGCTTCTCTTTTGAGTGTAGGTAATGTAGTGGAGGGAGACATGTACATATTTCTAAATCTCACTGCAACCTGTTCAGTGTCATGACAGAAACAATTAAATGTTTGGATCTTGTTAGTCCCTGTTTTTGTCATTAATTTGTGTCAAAACGAGGCCTTTGAGCTACCTGCTGTAGCAGGAAACACCACAGATTACTCAGGTCAATAATGTGGTAATGACTCCTGACTGCTCATGTAATTCAACAGTGAGTACTTATGGAACAATGTTGTAATGACCACTGAGTACCCGATAATAATCTCTAATTATAACACACTGAGAGGAAGTAAGTGAACATGTGACATTATACAAAGCTCACACACACGTCATTCATATCTTCATCAGCATTTTCTTTATTTTTATAGGTTAAAATCGAACACATCAAAAACAGTTTTGTATGCATTTTTTTTTCTCAAATCTTTAACAGATTTTACAGAAGAACATCACACACGTCTACATCTACACACTTGCACGTTATAAAGTATATATGCGCACATATACTTTGATAATTTGGTCACATTTTTTTTTTGTTGGATTTGTTTGTAGTTAGTATTATTATCCCAAAATAAAAATATCTCCGTACCCTGAACGCGACGACAAAGATGGTGACGACATCACCGTATATCTTATCACAATAACACTCAACAGTCCACAGATCTTTTCTTTTGTCTTTTGTCTTTTGTTTTTTACAGAACTAGCGTAATGCCCTAAAATAAATTGGAATCTTTTTTTTAAAACACTCTAATATACTGAATCATATATTTACATATATCTCAAGAGGGATAAATATACTTTGTTTTGTCGTAAAACTAAGCGATGCGTGTTCGTAGGTACTCAGAATGTGGAGGGTTGCCTCCTTTGTTGAGAACAAGTGAAAAACACAAGAGATAAATAATCTGATAGGCTTGCTGTCACGGAATTGTCATTTTTGTGTAATTCAGGGTGCTGGATGATGATGATGATGATGATGATGATGATGATGATGATGATGATGATGATGAACGCTCAGATTTGTCAGGCTTTTTAAAACTCAACTCGCTTGTTTAATAAGAGCTGTGATGCTGTGTGTGTTGGTTAGAAGTTGCCATGTTGGATTTTGCTTGGCAGTCAGCACTGAGGCAACAAATGACGGAACAAGAAAAAAAACACATCCACTCATGAAAAAGACCCAGAAGACCTTTGAGTTCACACAAACCCATCGCACGGTTAATATAAGTAGCTGCGAGTGATGCCTCTGTCTCTTGTCATGTGCCTATGCTGATATCCCATAATGCACCTCTTAGGAGTTTCGTCAGCAGAAACCTTTGTTGTGTATCGATGTGTTTGTGTTTCTATTAACACTGGTCGCAGTGATGAAGGCAATGTGGTCACAAGCACTGATCAGCTGCAGGGTGACCGTCTCTGATCCTTCCCACCATGTTTGCTCCCTCAATCCCTCCCTGCGGTTCTTTGTTGCACGCCCACACCTGACTGACATCCTGTCCCGCATCGATCCGTTACCCGTCTCTTCCCCATATCTGGAAAGTTGCCCAAGATTTCAGACTTTGAGATCAATACCTCCACCAAGTTTGCTTGTTAGCAGGATAACGCAAAAACAAACCTTGCTGGATTTGAATGGAACGTGTCCGAGGGGCGAGGCCGGGGCCAAAGAAGAACCAAGAAAGTTTTGGAGCAGATTGAACTCAGTGAAAAAACATATTTTTTCTAATTTAATTTGATTAGTTTGAGGTTTGTACTCTCTGAATCCAATTACTGAAATGTCACATGTATAATATTCTCTGTGACCCTGCAGGTCACAGAGAATATCAACCAACAATTCAAACCGCACTCTGAATTAGAAACTATAGGCAACTTAAGCCCCCCCCCCCCCCGCATATCCCCCAGTATATCAGTAGTCCCCGCGCTGGTAGCCCCCGGTGCCATCGAAGGCTCCGTCGCCGTCAGCCTGCCCCCCTCCTCCACCTGGGCTCTCGTCCCCTCCGAAGGAGGAGTACGGGGCTCCGGCTGCGTCCTGGCTGGGGTCCGTGTACTCCTGGGAGAAGAGGGATGAGTCGGCCCCCAGCTTGTACCTCTGGAAGCCCAGGAAGGACTGGCCCGCCTTGGGGGTGGACGGTCGGAGATAAGGGGGGGTGGGGGGGTGGGTGCAAAGATGGATGAATGGTGCAGGGAGAGATGATGAAGCAGAGATGCAGCGGTGTTACAGCAGAGGCGAGAGCAAAGAGAGAGAGAAGGAAACACTGATTAGTTTGCTGGAAAGTCGGAGCAGGTTAGTTACACAGGCGGCCGGGAACCAGGCTGGTTATCACTCAGTGACCCGGTCAGGAGAAACACCAGCTCAGCAGCTCTTCACTCCACTCGCACAGGTAGAAAGGAACCGAGCACGTGTGCATTATTTAACAGCCGGGGTCCTGAAAACCTCACAAAACTCAGTAGTGTCAATAATTAGATGTTTCATCGCAGTGGACGAACGCTGGAGGAGACAAAGCAAACACTTGCATGCAAAGAGAGGAAGGAGGATGAAGCTCTGACTACTGGGAAGTTTCAAGAGGAGGATTTATTCACTGTTGTGTCTCGGCTCGACGTCAGAGACTCTTCTGTCCTCTGTCTTCAGTCTGTTTGCACGAGGACAGTTTCTCCTTTTCTGTCCCTGAGACGGACGCAGGAAGATGAAAACCTTCCCGGTGTCACCAACCGTGTTGGGCAGAATATCAGATCACAGACAAGTTGTTTTGTCAATGAGTCTGGACTGACGTAGTGTCAAGAACTGATGTTAAAGGTTTGGTGATTTCATTATCTGCACTGTGAAATCAGTGTTGAAAGCTATAAAAATCCAGCAGATGAAAAAAATAAGATAATAGAGGAAACGAAACCCTAAAAACAGCCTTCAACAACCACAAGTTCCAGTGATGTTTCAGGTTCGGGTGGTGAAACCTGCACCTGGTCGACTCAGCTGCTCCGACTCCGGTTGTAAAAATAGATCCTGCAGGCTTCGAGCTCACCGGCTTCTGTGAGCAAACCGAACCCAATCGAACACCGGAGGCAGGTGTGCAGGGAGATACGTGACAGGGACAGAAGAGTCCTTCCACTTGCAATAATCTTCACTTCATAAGATTCAAACCTTCATCTGGCAGAACCAGTCGAATGTATGCAAAGAAATATAAACAGTCCGTCTGGTAGGATGCTGTCACTCAGAGTCCAGCATCCAGCAACAACACGCTTCAATCCCTCGACGCAACATAACAAACAACAGCGACGCTTTCTGAGTGAGGCGCCGCAGCCTTTCAAACAAGTGTGATGTCATACGACGCCCTCAGGCCGGTGGGTTGTTGGTCGACCCACCTGAGACTGTAAGGACGACTGTGACTGTCTCATGAGGAGTGAGTGGACGTTGTAAACAGGGACTGTGACCAAGAACACGTTACAAAACCTTTAATAGTTATACTTTATATCAACATGTGTATCATATCACTGGGATGAGGAGGGTCACAGACTGGGTGACCTGAAACAAGCAACGGGACCGTGTAGAACCAGCTGCAGGGGGTTAATGCAGGAGGGGGGGGGAGAGAATCAGACAAGAGGAGGAGGCTGAGCGGGGAAGAGCTTGGTGTACTCCTCTTCAAACGACACATTCTTAAACTTCTCCATAGAAAACAGAGCCTGGACACCCTGCAGGAAGAAATGTGGATGAAAATGAACTGATGGAGGTTGAAGATGTTCACACATGATGGAGGAACAGAACACGTGAAGACAATCAGGGGAAATATTATCACAGCGTCCACCAGTGGAAGTAAAGTCCATCCTCCAGATCGACTCCTGTGACTGCAGGTGTTTCCACCAAGAAACAGTGATGGAATCATTTAGAAGAGTTTCATTAATCCCATTAGTGAAATTATTTTCTTTACATGCAACTGATCTGTAGGAACTGAACATGCAGATACAGTGAAGCACGCACGTGGTGGAGGCCCTTACCCAGGTGAAGATGGAGAAGAAGGAGAAGGTGATGGCTGCCCGGGCAGCGTCCCCTCCCTCCCTCAGCGGGTTGTCGTCATGATTGGTCACCTGCCACTGGTTGGCCAAGAAGCAGAAACCAACGAACCACATGAAGGACCAGAAGGCTGTGAAGAGCAAACAGGTGGAGAGACAGCAGGAGAAGAAAGGAACATTAGAACCAGAGAGGAACCAGAGAGGAACAGAGAGGACCAGAGGGGGACACAGAGGACCAGAGAGGACCACAGAGGAACATAGAGAGGACCAGAGAAGTCTTATCAGGTGCACATGTACCTGCTGTTCTTTCGGTTTGGCACAAAGCATCTGATATCAAAACACAGACTCGTGGTACGAAGGAGACTAAAGCAGGAGAGGAGGATCTCTGTCCGTGACAGGAACGGCCTCATTAGCGGCTCGACACTTGAACATCTTGAGTTCACTGCAGCAGCAGTGCAGCAGAGGAGGCTGCGAGTCATCGTCACTCAGAGGCTCAGAGGCTCAGAGGCTCAGAGCTCAGAGCTCAGAGCTCCGTCCCACAGGAGCACTGCTGCCCTCTGTTATCTCCCCCTGCTGATGGAGGCTGGGATATTGGTTTTCTGATGAGCTGGGAGTTATTACTTTCTAGCAAAGCACCTTGATCCTCTACTATTCCCAAATACAGCAGTTTACACACATACACTTCAATATATTCGGACCATCAGCTTTTTCAACCTCATTTATACACACAGATTCTGACATCCACAGATATTTAAGATAAAGACTCCTTGTGCAGTATAATTATAAAGCCCAGACAGCTTGCGGCTGCTTCTAACTGCACCTTGTGTTTGTGTTTCTCCTCATCAGGCCGGCAGCAGGAAGCCGCCATCGCCCTCTTTACTTCACACCCCCGGCCCACATTTGTTTTAAGTCACTGCATCTGCTTCTTTCTCAACCTTTCTTTGTGATTAAAGTGCACACGTCCCTGCAGCCTCATGGCCCTGTTAGTGGGTTGGGGGGAGGGGGGGGGGTTAGTTATACTAATTAGGAACAACCTGCACGCACTTCCACTTAAGGAGGACAATGGGAATCATCATGAGAAGAACATGACTGTTCTGGATCACCTGGATGTGGATCCACAGGACCCCCGGCCGTCCTGTGGATCCACGACCCCGTCAGCCAATGACAGCCCAGGTGTGAGGACTGATGGGAACAACTGATTGCATCACTAGAAACGCGTCAGAGAGGAGACTTAATAAAAGTAGAAACCATTTTTAAACCACTGCAGCTTTCCTTCGTCTGCAGGGCTTTTAACACTCAGACATCTTGAAGCACAGAGAAGTTCTTCATGAGGTCCTCAAAGCATCTGAAGACACGTTTCCACAATAACATACGTATACGATTTATGTGCTGCAGCTTTAACCTGAAAGTGATGAAGATGGTGGAGTCGATATCATCTGAGCTGCGTCGTGTTCTTCATGCAATGAGGTTTAACTCAGAGCACAACATGTACCCAGAACATCTAATGGGACTTTGATTTGGTTTAATACAACACACTGATCTCAGGATTACGTTTGTGTGCTCAAGGAAGTTATTTCAACGAGCAAGAGAACGGCACCGTCACCAGATCTGCTCTCTGAACGCCCTGCAGTCATGGAGGTCGTCAGCCTCACCGAGGTGTCCGGCCTTCATTGGATCCGGGTCAGACGGGACATTAAAGTGATTTCTCACAGTTTCTCTCACACTTCATGCTGTCTAATCCACATTAATCCTTCTTCTTCCTCCCTGTGATGAGGAGGATGTTCTACGATTGCAGTCAGATGCCGAAGCTTCGTCTAATCTTAACCTTTCTAAAAACAATCATACAAACGTGGGGATTTGATGAAGAACACTACACTATGTTGTGAGTTACAGGATGTGAGGATGGTTACCTGACACCCCGATATCAGCCAGCACCGCCTTCTTGCGGTCTTTGACACTGCTGATCTGGGGGAAGTAGATGTCCAGCGCCAGGAAGGCCATGCAGCAGAGGAAGGCCATGGAGCCCATGAAGACGCCGTAGTTGCAGGCGTTTTGGTTGCGGTTGAAGATGCAGTACTCCTCCACTTCATTGGGGCGGTTGATGTAGCCCTCGTTGGCGATGCAGCCGAAGATCACGATGGAGAAGAGCTGAAGAGGGTGAGAAGAAGAAGGGGTGAGAAGAGAGGACACTTCTTCACCTGCTGGGCTTTACTCTTCAGTGATGAAGATCCGTGTGAACGACTACGACTACGGTCCATTAAGGTGTGTTGCTAGGATACAACGTGAAACAAAATGTTGTGATCAAATAAAAAGGCAAGGAGAGTTCAAGTGCTGTGCAGCCAGCAGAAGGTTTAAGTGTGACGAAGGACTATTAATCCTGGGTTTTAGGTCCAGGATTAGGAACAGGGTTAGAGTCGGGGTGAGGAAGGTGAGGGTCCATCTATCTTAGTGAGGACTGAGTTCAGTGGAATTGCTGACAGTCCTACATTTGTCTGGTCTTAGTTTCAGGTAAAGATTAGGGTTAGTCACTTAGACGGGATGGTTCAGGTCAGGGTGAGGAACCAGGGAATACATCATGTCATCCAATGTCCTCACAGTGTTTGTGTGTGCAAGAACAATCCGGTTCGTCCGATCACTCATCTGAAGTCCTGTATTTGTGCACCACCCACTTACCGGCTCCCCACTTGTATGTTTTGTAAGTACTTCAGAAAAGCTCTTCACAGCACAAAAGAATACTCACAACTGGCTGTGGTCAGTTGGTATATTTAGCCTGGCGGGGTGATGCATGAATACGAGCGTGACACTCTCAGCTCGTAATGTCAAGACCAGCCTGCAGGAGAGTTTTATGAATAATCCCTCAACGTGCTCTGTGATGTTTGAGAACAGGAGAATGTGCCTTTATTAGGTGGTCTGCAATTTACTGCGACAGCTGCTGCACACGCACGTGAACTACACAGCTGCTGCACACGCACGTGAACTACACAGCTGCTGCACGCGCACGTGAACTACACAGCTGCTGCACACGCACGTGAACTACACAGCTGCTGCACACGCACGTGAACTACACAACTGCTGCACACGCACGTGAACTACACATATACTGTCATAATTAGCTGATTGCTTCTGTGTTTCAATTAAAGATTGTACACACGCACACACACACCCACACACGCGCACACACACCAGTCTGCTGCTCATCAGGAGCAGTTAGGACGTCGAGGGCTCCAGGACACGTCCACGAGGCCTCTGTAGGACACGGGGAATGAAAAGAGAGGGAACCTTCCAAATCCTCCACAACCTGCTCCACATCCTGAGTCATGCCTCCACCATTCCAGAGCTTCATGTTCTCTGCCCAGGAACTACAGATGCAAATAAAACTGAAGCCAATTGGTGCATCACCGACGTGGATCCCCGGGCGGTGCAGAACATCACACTGCTGACCTCCACGACAGATTCCACTGCATCAGGTAATGTTCTTAAGTATTTGCTTTGCACAGTAGAACTCCAATTGTCTCTAAAACCGAGCAGGTGCGCCGCCATGAGGATCTCTTTCAATAAGGTTACAAGTAGTGCGGTACTCACTCCTACCAGCTCATGCTCTGATGAACCTACATCGTGCTGCTTTGAAGCCCGTCCATGTACTGTAGGACTCTTCAGACACTAATTGGTCAGAACTGTGTCTGCATGCTAACTGATAACCAAAGGCCGTGTGCATGGGGTCATTTCTTTAATTAAACCAAGTGTTGGTGAGTTGAGATTGAATGTTGATTTGTAATTGTGGATGACTGGAACATGCTGGAGGTTCTCTGAGGTCACCAGCGTCTGATTGCCTGATTCCTCTCCTGGTCGTTTACTTTGCTCTCCCGTCTTGTCTGATTTTCCTCCGGAGACACAGAAGGCAAGAAAACGTGGTGAATAACAGGAGCAGGTTGTGAGATATCATCTAATCCATCTCTCCTGTTGGAACAAGGGGAGCATCCAATCAGTACAGCACCACCCACCCACCCACAGCGTCGGTCCTCCACCCTGCAGAGCAGTGCAGCCGCTGACTTTGTACTTTGTTTCATAGCAACTCAATCCGACTGACAGACCCTCAAACCTGGAGGGAGCTGCTCTGTCTGGACCGAGCAGATAGGAAGTGTGTTTACGTTGTTCCTCCAGTCGGCGTGTGGATGAGTGATGGATTCTGTGTGTGTGATTAACAGAGACAGACAGCAGCAGGTGGGACCTCGGCCGGTGGTAGTTTACCCAGCTGTTGTGTCAGTGTCTCTGTGTGATGAATGACAGCGATACAAAAGGAGACAACACAACAGACGGCTCGTCCACTGACAGCCCCGACGTCACAGGTGGAGACGGAGATGTCAGTCATGACGGAGGGATTACGGCACCGGTTTTTCTCTGCGTTCTTCACCTTGTTTCCACCGTCTGATCCACGCTGGGGACTCCTCCACGTGGTCGGCACCAACACAGAGAACCTGACATCTGAAGTCTTGTTAATCGTACTTGACACAGGCGTCGTTATTTCAGCACTGAGGAGATCCTCCATCCTCCATCCTCCATCCTCCATCCTCGGCTGTCTGATCTCCGTGCCGGCCGAGTTTGATTTGTATTGGAATTATCTGTGATGACAACTGACAAACCTTTGCTGTGTATGTTTGGATGAAGGGCTCAATTATTAGTAAGTACATCGGCATCAGATGGCGTCGCCGACAAAGCGTCTGTTTTCTAACAACCTGGGATCAGACCAGGCGGTTCAACAGCCTCCAAGAGGGCTGGATCTGTTTCTCATCTTGATTCGGTGCCAC
>CAAKHC010005123.1:1594-15046 GCA_901007825.1 Macroramphosus scolopax | reverse complement strand
AACTTTCCACTGCTGCAAGTGGAGGAGACAGGGTGTCGTTACCATGGCAACGACTCTCTCTTCTTCTCTTCTAACCTCTGCAGGTGTTTGTTGATTTCATTGGGAGTTACTTGCGACTGTCAAGCTTAGATGAAACCTTTTTTTTTTTTTAACTCGTGAGTTTGGAGCCGCCCCTGTGGCCAATAACGGAACTCCCACTTCGACCTGCAACTTCCACCTCCAATTGTTTCGTCTCGTGTCTCAGCCGGCCTTCGGACAACATGTGACATCAGTGGAACGAGGGGCTCTTATCAACGACGGCTTCGCTATCAAGCAGTGCAAACGTCACACCTGATTCTGTCTTGTGCCGCGCTGCGTTCAAGGCCTCTGCAACTGGTAAAAGATCTCTCCCCCACTAATCCGCCCGTCAGACTTTGGTCCACAGCTCTGGTGTGTTTAACCGCTTGCACTTGTTTTAACCCTCCGGTGAGTTTGACCTCCCAATTTCTCTCAATCAACCTCCTGTTACCTTGATTCTATTCGCCCCTTTTTTGAAACGTATCGGGACACGCGAGGTGTCGATTCATGTGAATATCTAGCTATCAGAAACACTGTTGGCACATATAAATACAAAAAGCCTGGGGGAGGTTATAACCCAGAGATCAGAACCCTTCATTAGGCTCAAGGCCGCCGACGTGGGTCGTGTCCTGTCGTCTAGTAGGTGACGGGCTCCGAGGGGGAGCGGTGGGTGGTGGAGCAGTGTCCCGCCCTGAGAGGAGCAGAGGGAGGAATTAGCATTAGCATTCATTGGAAGCATTGTTGCTATTAAAAAGATATATGATTTGCATGTCATTCACCTTTACAAGGAATATGCTGCACAAGACGTTATTTATCTGCATGATGACCTCCTATAAAGAGTTTATAAGTTGCTACTAATGACTTTATTACTGGCTTATTAATGATTCTCCAGAGTGCCAAGTTACAACGTGACCAAATATGAGTTAACGCTGAGCTACAGGTCAACCCAGACGTTGCAACTTAAAGGTAATTCTGTGAAGTCGGTAGCCGTCGTTACCTGCAGAGTCCTGTGGAGCATTCATAGTTGTTCTGGCAGTAAGCTCCGAAGGGTTTGCTGTTCATGATCCTCCACAGGGGGGTCATCCGAGCTATCCTCTTCAGGGTCCGGACGCCTTGTGAATCTGCATCCTGCTCGGCGCCGGGCTGCACCAACGGACCTGCGCTCACCTGAGGGACACACAAAGATACAGACGTCTGTTAGAGGACAGAGATTAGCAGCGAAGAGCGAAGAGGACTTTTCTCAGGAATGTCTAAGACAGGTAACGTTAAAGTGGGTTTGTATGTTCAGTAAAAAACCTGGAAAAGTCCTGGAAGTTGCATAAAATCTGTAAATAAATGTTTCTTTGGATCAAATCTCAAAGCTCGTCGTGGATTTTAGATCCAATACTTGTTCTTCTATGGTCACGAAAACACGTCTCAAAGTCATGGAAGTTCATTCATTTACGTTCTCCGACCTTGCAGCACTTTATACGACAATCCTTTTGTTTTTTACAGTGGACAGTCACAGATTTTAAATCAGAAACTTCTCCTTCCAGTCAACGACTTACCTGTTGAACCAGTATGAGCAGCACCAGGCAGAGAGCTGCTGCTGACTTCCTTTGGGTGAAGAAGCCGTTCACTTGCATCTTTACGCTTGTTTCTCACAGGAGGATGAATGGCAGGTTCCAAAAACGTTCTCAAACAGCGTCTGAAGTCTGCGAAAGGCTCCCTGGTCTAGTCTGGAGGTTCGGACGAATCAGTCAGGTGTTCATAAGTTGCAGGAGGTCTTCGTCTGACTCAGCGAACTCAGCTGTGACGCCGGCGGGAAGGCCGGGCTCTCCTTTATATAGACTGGCCGTGATTCCGGGAGGAAAGAATGCAAGAGGGAGGGAGAGAGAAAGAGTCACAGTCCATGCTGTGTCATCAACTCCCTCACTTGTTCCCTCTATATCGGCCTTTTCTGGCACAAATGTGGCATTACATGTGTGAACAGAAATGTCCCTTGATGAGTCCGTTCACGCAGAGCGACCACAAACACATGTGACCCCCAAACCGACAGGGTCAAGGTGTGTGTCGCCACCTCACTGCCAGGCTGCGTGTGAATGAACCCTCGCTCAGATAAGGCTTCATTAATCTGCTGCAGGATATCTTGAACCACCGCTGCCCCCCTGACCCGGGGGGCGTATTTACACAGCAGGTGGGGTTTACGTAAGCCGGCACGCAGTGGACAGGACACGTGACCTGTGGAGACAGTCCATATTCAGATATTAGGGTGTAGATACCTGCTGACTAAAGACACACCTGGTGCGGAAACAATTCATCACAGCTGAATTTCAATTAAAAAATTTATGGGGGGAAATTCAAATGCAAATTTATTTCGGAATTCTGGTGCCAAGCGATGATGTCATACATCCTGCTTATTCACATATAGAGAACTGATGTATAAATTGTTATAAATGATAAAGATAAGGTTGAAAAAAAGCAGAGTAATGTTTAGAAAAATTAAATATTATTGTGAAAAAATATAGAAAATGAAAAATGAAAATTTAAATTTTTGGGGATTTTTTTCTGGTGTGTGTTGGATTATTTCCAAAAGAAATTTAAAAAAATAAATAATGGTGGGTTCTTCGAAATTGTCAATTAATTCAAACGAAAATCTAATGAAAAGCATTAGAAGACTTAAAATAGCTGATTCCACCAGCTGCAGGTCCAAACCTGACTCCTCTGTTAGTTTCTAATTCAGTAATGTTTACGTTCTCTCTATCAATCAGTGTGAATATTGACTCAGCATACATGAACCCAGCTCCTCAAATTGACCCAGTCCAGCTATTTAGGTAGCTGAAGTAGACACAGCACGTCGGCAGGAGGACCAAGTCCAGACCTGAAGCCAGACTTTGATCACAGGAGGTCTAATCTTCACTGGGGGGTCAGTAGGTTGCAGCATCACCTACTTAGACACGTGATCCATCGAGTGGCTGTTAACTTCAGAACTGGGAAACAATGAAGTGATTCTTCGTAGTTCCCTTTGCTAGTTTTTATCAATATTACCGCATTTCTGTTTTCAAGGGCAACTCAGGTCATTGTGGAGGAGGCGAGGATGTTCCTCCAGGGGAGTCACGGCCTGACGGAGGAGCAGCACATTGTATCTCATATTGGAATATCTAGTTAAAGAACAAGATCAGGTGAGCACAAATAAGGAGAAGCACATTCAATATGTGTAGTAGTGGCCGTAGATTCCTGTGAGGTTATTCACCAGTCGAAGGCCCCCAGAGGAGCTCCGGACTGACAGGAATCCAGGAACCCAGAACATCTGTATGATGTTACTGCCTGACTCACCAGACTCAGGAAGGCTTCAGAAGGAGCTGCATTAAAACTTCATGTGATATATCGGAGCTCTCCAGTCGTATCCGTCTCTAGAGAGACACGTTGTCACCGTCCAGTAGTGGTTGCCTCGGCGACCATCATCATCTCTCATCTTTGGTTCGACGCCTCGATGGGGTCGCTTGGAGTCGAGATCGAAGTCAGCGGAAAAGACCTTAAAGTAGTTGAAGGTAGTCCTCCAAGGTACACGAACCTCCTGGATATAAAGTATTGACTACAACTCCAATGTCTCTTCTGCCTATCAGAGTTCTGGCAATCGATTTGATGACATCATCTCTGAATGTGTGATAGCTGAACCTTGAAACTTGATTATCTCACGTAAGCAGGTATTTTATTACCTCATGACGAAGCATTTCTGTTATTGCTGCCTTTGCAGCTGCAGACTTCTTCCTTACTTCATAACTTTTGGAAGGAATAACAACAGTTCTACCTGAGTGGATCAGAACAGGCACTCACTGAGCCTGTTTCCCTTTTGGTTCGGACCACCAACCACACAGGGCGATCACATCCTGAACTCTGATTGATGTGGAGCAGAAGGTAACCAAATAGATCGAAGGACAGTGGGAGACATGACCTCATCTGACCAGCAGGACCAGGGGGACGTTCACCGAAATCCACTACCCAGAAGTTCTATAAATGTTGACTGGCCTTGAGTGGAAGCCAGCGGACGGGGCTAATCTCCTGCAGCGCTTATCTAATATCTTAAACTTAATAAGCAATCAGATGCATTATTGAATTCAGCAGAACAGGAACCGAAGCCTGTCTGGTGAGCTGCTGCATTGAGCAGAATATCTTCTTGCACTGGTTGCAAGTCTGAAACCTGCTGTGTGCTTGTTGTGTAATCATTGCTAACAAACTAAAGCTGGTGCAGAACCTCCTCCAGGTGACTCTGAGGTTAGGAGCTGGATGACCTTTCACACACAACAAACACACCAGGATGTGACGGGGAAACACTCCAACCAAACAGCCTTTAGCTTCGGAGGAGCAGCACTGAGTCGAGATATCTTCCTGTGTGTGTGCTCGCTTTGCAGCGCAGAAACACACACACACACACACACACACACACACACATTCCACCGTCTCTCCTCCCGTCCATTACTTGTGTCTAATGTGATCAGTGACAGGTCACTTCTTCCCGGTGGGACACCGTGGAATTTATGGGAAGCAGGAGAATGTGTGTGTGTGTGACGCCGGAATATTACAGCATCTGTCGCAGGAGATTAGGATGAGAAGGACCGAACCAGGCACACACACACACACACACACACACACACACAGACGTCCCGTAACACTGAGTCATAGCGGAGTTACGGTAACAGACCAGCTGCACTGAACGTCCCGGAGTAAAATAAGAACAAGATGAATGACTGACTAACATGTTTATACTTATTTATCAGAACTTCTATGTCCATTCATATTAAACACCAAACATCCCTCTGATATTTGCAGATTGTGTGTTCACTCTGCTGCAGAACAGATGAATGAAAACATGTTTATTATTTGACGGTATTGGATTCACAGAACGGTGACGGGTCATCATGACAGTAAACGTGCACGCGAACACGTGTGTGTGTGTGTGTGTGTCAGTCGACAGAGATATGCATGTTGAGATGGGTGTGTGTGTGTGTGTGTGTGTGTTGGTAAACAGCTGATGAAGGAACGGCTGGTCTGTGACCCACTTCCAACTTAGAACAGAGCAAAGTGCATTTCAGAACACGGAGTATTTAAAGGAACTGACACGAGTGTTTCTTCTACTTGAAGGATCGATCAGAGAACCACATCGGCTGGAAGTCCTTGCGGAGGACATGCAACGTTAAGACATCCAGATTAGGACGTTAGAGAGAATGATTGTTGTGTCCTTTCAGTAAAACGTGAGTAGCAGACATGTCCAAGGAGTTCACTCACCTATCAAACAGGGCAATCCAATATATAGATATATGGATGGATTATATGTAGAACATCAACGTCATGCATTGACGAACAAAGGGTCCATGAGCCAGGAATCATCTTCAACACAGGAAGGAGACGTCCACTCAGAAACTCAGGGCGAGGTCAGACTCAAATATGTGTCAAGATGTTATTGCTCAACCTTTCGGCCTCAATAACTCGAGATAACAACTAGACGACGTGTCGTTTGTCCTCGTTCTGTCTTGTCACATAAGAAACATTCCAATAAAGTTTGTCCTCAGATAACACACACGTTAATACAATAAGATTGTTAGGATTGTGCGTCATGCACCAAGTGTTCCTGGTGAGCAGCGCCATCTGCTGGTGTCGGCTCTTAAACTACAGAAATGGGGATTTGCTGCCCCCTTGTGTTTGGAGTATGAATGACAATCGAGCATTTCCTACACCGGGTATCTTTAAATAAGTATTGAACTTCACAAGATCCAAACTTTAGAGAACCTTTGAGTTGTTTCCCACTTCGTAGTCTTCGTCTGTCGTACGAATGCTGCTGATTGGCTGATTCTAGTTTCTAAAATTAAAAAAGGATCAAATACTTTTTAAAAATGACGAAAGACAAGTTCGGCTTTAGAAAACATGCATTTTATTTTATTATTTCATTTTCACTTGTAATAAAAATTGCATTCTTTTCACACACTTTTTTTTTTAACACTCTGTTACAACTCTTAATCATTTTGTTTTTTGTGTTTTTTTCTAAGACAGGCCACTAGTAGCGCTTTTTTTCCTTTTATAAATATGTACAAAATGCAAAGATGAGACATGTTACAAGGCCTTTACAGTTACATCCAACACAGACCAGAAGCGGTCGACCCCTCGTCCATTAAAACTATTTCTTTTGAGGAGCGGAACTTCTTACATGTATTGAGGAACGCGGCCTCGTCACCCAGAACACTTACGGGTCTCAGAGATTTGCAGCCCCGATGTGAAGCAAAGATCAGGCTTTTAAAAAAGAAAAAGAAATGACAGGTACAAGACAGAAAATAAGGAGATGGACTGCACATGAATGTCTTCATGATGCCGATTCCCTCAACCATCAGACGACCCTCTGATGTCGAGTCAATCGAGTTACTACAGAGTTTACATTTATCTTGGACGTGAGGTTCACCTTTGTTAAATTACCACTTTTAGTTACGTTAACCTCAATCGGCTTAAAATTCTTTGAGCTCAGTGGCAAAATTACATTTTATCATCTATGAAACATTCACCAATCGGCACAGTGCTTCGTTTTTATACGAGCTAACATTATAATCAAATCACAACTTTTAAATCAGACCATGGACGAATCCCGTCGTCCCCAGAGTCCATCGTCCTCTAACGGTCCCCGAATTACATTCAGCACCAGACGTTTAAAGTGCTTTAAAGTGGATGGTGAAGATCTGAAACCACAACAACTGGCTCCTCCCAGTCTCCAGCTAAGCTGAAGATCACACAAATGACCCGTCAAATCTTCACCCGTCTAGTGCCGAGTCTCCCCGGAGTCGGCTCCTTGAGTCTCTAGCGACAGGTGCACGACTCGGCCACCATATCGTCCAGCTCCCTGTACTCCACCTTCTTCTTGTTCACGACCAGCACGCTCATCGGCATGTACTTATAAGGCACGCAGGACAGCGGAGGAACGTCCCCGACCCCCAGGTCGTTTATGACCGTCTGGATGATGGCGTGGTTGGGGGAGTGGTAGCCGTCGGGGAGCACCCTGGGGCAGTCGCCCTGACAGAACCGAGGGTTGTACACTGGCGGCGCGATGTAGTTCCCCCAGCCGAGCTCGTCGAAGGAGAGGCGGAAGGAGTGGAGCTTGCAGCGGTTCTTCGGCATGCTCGTCTTGAGTTTGTATTTGGGGTTATCGGAGATGATGGAGGCAGAGGGGGAATTGGAAAAAGAGGAAGAGGTTGTAGGGGCGTTTTTCAAGGCGTCCAGTGACGGGTCTTTGGTCTCTGAAGAGTCTTTGGAGCGCCGGCGGCGGCGAACAGACGGGTGCCACTGCCCTACTTGCCTCACAATGTCTTCCCCTCCATCCCCTAACAACTCCCCCATCCAGTCCTTCGCTTCCCTCTCCTCTTCCAGGTACAACAGAAGCGATGGGACTTCCAGGTGAGGTTCCCCTTTCCATCTTTTTCTCCCCAGAGGACGAGTCCACCACCACGAGAGGCCGTGGTCTTCCTGGCCAATTTCTGTGCACCAGTACTGGACCGTAAGGGTCAAGTGTCCCGCCGGGCTGCCGTCCTTCCCCCGCAGGACGTGTCCATTGACGTGAGCGGTGATGTCCGTCTCTGTCCACTGCTCGTGAGGCTTCAAGGTCGACAGGCTCTCTTTGCCCAGTGAGGTGATCTCAGCCCTGCAGTGGGGCAGCAGGAGCACCTGGGCGGAGCTGGAAGTGGTGGAGGAGGCGGTGGAAGCGGAGGAGCGGAGGTGGATGAATGAAGCTCTGATCAGCTGCTCCGAGGGAAGAGTGTCAAGGTTGTACTGCACTGTGAAGGTGTAGTGGTGGTCTGGAAGAGAGGAGAAAGCAAGATGTTCACATGGAGCAATTAACAGAACAATTAATACAGACGCTCTCGGTTTCCTTCAATTATGCCACCTGGTTTACCTGCAACTTGATTCCCTGCTGCTGTATAATCAGAGTACCTTAACGTAAAGACCAGATAGCACATATCAACCACAGCTGAAGATCATCAACCCTCAGAGGGAACCAGTGAAACCAGTAGATGGATTAATAAGAAGAAAGGCTGGCAGTTAATAAGATGTTTAAAGAACCTAAAACCTTCAGGAGCTCGTGTTCTAATGGAAACGTTCGATATCAAACTGGAGTTAGTAAATTGGCTCCCTCACCTCTTGACATCGGCAGGTAGTGCAACGAGGACGCCGACGGCCTGAGCAGGCGCACCGTGTTGGATCCGAACTTTCTGTGCTGCTTGGGTCTGCCGTCCGGCTCCGCCGCGCTGCGATACAAACTCAGCATGAACTGCAGGTTCTGGTCGGCCTTCTGCTCGTCCGTCAGCGGCCGGTGGTGCGCGCCTTTGTGCTGTGCGCTCTGGTGACTGCGGCGGCCGCGCTTCAACGTGGGCCGGTGAGAAGCCATCTTGCTCCCGGCCACGACTCCGACACAGGTGGAGAACAGCAGGAAGACGAAACAGGACAGGACGCAGGCTCGCTGTGAGCTGTGCTTGGTGCAGGTCGCCCTCATGTTTGTCATAAAACCTCTGGCGCTAGCGAGCTCCACCAACGAGGCTATAGTCGGCAATCATCCATCGCAGGGCCGAAGCTGTGATCTACATGCTCACCTGATCACTGGCCATTTTGGAGAAGACGCTTTCTGAAAGTGAGTGACCCCAATTAACCTTTCGGGTGTACGTGAGCAGCCAACAGGAGCGTAAGGAAGCCACGTGACGCGTGCGTAAAAATGCGTAAACGTTAGTTTCTTTTCCATGAAAGGCTGCAAACTTTTTTTTATTTTTTAATTTATTTACTGATCTTCTTTACAGAATCAGACCTACACTACTCAAGAAAGAAATGGATTTGGTGGACGTTTGAGCTTTTCAAGTGTGTAGTTACTTTAGGAAAAGCCGACAATTGATATTTGATTTGATTTCAGTATCATTCATTTAGGATCAATGAAGTTGCATTAATGTACTAGAGATCCAAATGTCCATGTACTCTGTGCCAAGCAAGTGAGGAGATGGTGTCTTAGCTCTTATATTAATCACAGATCAGTCAAATCAATTCACCATGATCAGGTAGTTAATCCTGGAGGAGGATGCCATTACACTTGCGGCACACTGGTGCCATCTGGCGGTTGAATGACACTGTAACACATTGGCTGGGCCAGTTTTCACAATAATTGTCATTTTTCTAAGAAACAAAAAGTCTAAAATTACATTTGAAAGAAAAATACAAGTGTTTTTTTTTTCCTCCCTTCTTGTCTTTTAGTATAAAAAGCTTCTTGGTTTGCATTGCGGTTTAGCTTTTTTGGGATTCAGGCTGACTTTGCTATTTTTGAAGAGTCTGATTGCTGTTCTGGATGAGTTGTTTGTCTGTACTTGACTGTCATTTCAAGCCTGAAACCGAAAGGAAAAATGACAAAAGAACTGTTTTTGTTTGGATGCCATCATGAAATAAAACTTACTGACATGAAAAAGCACCTTTCTTTTAAGGTTGTTCTCACTTCAAAGTATCATTCAAATAAGTTGAGAATGAAAAGATTGTTTGATTAGACTAAAACTAAATCCAGGATGAGAAAAAGGGTTTCTGGGCATGTTTACAACGGTCTCTTTCTTAGATTTTCTATCTCCTCTTCTCTTCTTGTTCCTTCTCTTGGTGCACACAAAGATACTCACTCATTCACACACATGCAGTTAAGTGGTGCTGCAGTGGGGAGGCATTATCTGCAATCCCGATCGTTTCAGTCTGAGGAGGGAGTGTGGGAAACAAAACAAAAAAAACAAGGAGGGAGAGACATTAAAAGGCTGCAGGAGATTTGAGGCAGAAATGTTTATTGCATGTACAAATTCCCCCTAAATGGATCTATTTAAAATGGAAAAGAAATATTAAGGCATAATAACTTTACAAAGTATTTAGTAATGCAGATTTAATAGCTATACATTCAAAAACTGAAGTTTGGACACCAACTCAGCCTGGAAACGTGACCTATTCACTTTCTCCTTTCACAAAGTAGACCTTTGGAACAGCATCAATCTAATGTCTGTGCGTGAGTTGAGGTGTTTCATGCACTCTGACTCCACATAGACATTGATGGATCAATATATTAAATGTGAACGAGTTGTCGATAACTATTTGCCGCCGTAGAGTTATTAAAACATAGTGGTTGTTGCCCTTGTAGCCCCTCCTCCACAGGCGTTTATCATTGGACAATTACAACCAGAGCTTCTCTCTGATTGGTGGATGTCCCTATCGATCATATCCTACCGTTTAAATCGTGGGAGGGGCCACTTGCCTCGGTTGGGAAAAGTTTTCCCAAAGTTTTTAACTGTGTCAAGGTAGATGAGGTAAGACCGGAAACTCATACTTTGACTAGCAAGTAAAATGATTAAACTGGTTTATTTTGGGGCACGTGAGCCGGCTATTAGCTGTATGTGTGACACAGAATATTTTTTAGAATCTAGTAACGAGTTATCGAGTGACATTGCAACTTTAAAACAAGCTAACATCTACTTTTCGTTAGCCGTTAAATGCTTGACCGGAAGTCGCTACCGGCATTTCACCGTCAATCTAACGAGCGTGACACTAGCTAAAACTTTCTGCCCTCCCCCTCCTGCGCTCTCTCACTCCGTCCTGCTACCCATCCATCCATCCGTTCGTTGTTGTCGTTAGAGCGGTGATGGGGAAGCGGTGGGACCGGCGCCGCTAGCTAGCAAGAAAACCCCGACAGAGACAGGGTCAGAAGAGGCGGATACACGGAGAATGGAGACGGTCGAGCAGCTCGTCTCCTTCCACCGCATTCAGGTCCAGTTGAGCGGGGGCGCGCCCTGGGGGTTCACGGTGAAAGGAGGGCTGGAGCACGGCGAGCCGCTCATCATCACTAAAGTAAGTGGACTCAACTATTGATAGATATTGATCGTTAAAGGAGGCACTCACTAGTCAATGCCGCCATTCTTAAACTACATATTGTTTTCTGTTACAAGTTCTTGTATATAAATACAATCTGGGGTTCATATTTGCAGAGTATCATATTATAATAAGAAATAAGCAGTTGTGGCTCTTTTACAAGCTTTGTCATTTACATTTGCTGCTGTGATTTAAACCCAAACCATTAAAGAGTCTGCCAACTTTTGTATGTGAAGCTCCCCTCTTCATCTCCTCTCCTCCTCCAATACCAGGTGTTGGTTGATGCTTGTCAGCTGTCACTGTCAATGGATAAAAAAAAAAAAGCCTCTATAATTTGATAGGTTCTCCAACGTGGGGTCAAAAGGTTCCCTCAGGGGTGTTAAAAGGGTTCCCCGGGGCATCCCCGGCGCTGTTCACCTTCCTGTTGCTTCATTCGTTGACAGTCTAAGTAAACCACTTCCTGTCCGTGTGATAGAAGTATCCTTGAAATGCCAGTTTCGTAGACTCGTTTGCAGTCGTCCCAGTGCTTATTGTGTATTTGTAGTTTTTACACACCGTCACACTGACAGCGTCTTCATGCATGACCTTGTTTTGCAGAGCAGAAGAAAATCAGCAGCTGATAAATGTGTGTGTGTGTGTGTGTGTTCGGGGTTTCTTAGAGCTGTAGTGCACTTCAAGGTTTTGACCTCGTCTTGTGCGATAAAGTCGCGGGGGCCGACGTTTCCTCCCGGCCTCTTCTCACGGTGTCACGCTGCAGGCGGTGAGTTGCTGGAAACCAGGAGTCTGTCTTTAAAATTACTGCTAGTAATTATTGGTGTGTGTTCTTCCGAGGGGGTGGTCTCTCTCTCTCCCTCTCTCTCTCTAATGTGTGTGTTCAGTCCAGTTTCTTAAGTGGGCCGCCCTCTTGCTCCCTTCCCTTCACTCTCTTTCGCCCGCACTGCTCAAAAGTCGCAGCGGCGGTGGTGTAAATGTTGGCCGGTGAACATCTATATTCACCACACCACCACAGCAGGGGAATGGAAAAGCCTGGCTCATTCATCTGGAAACACACACACACACACAGTAACATACACACAGTAACACACGCCCCCTGGGAAAATGTGACTTGGACTGCGAGCGGAGATAAAAATCAAACTGTGCTCTATGGCTGTTTTGTGTGCAGCGACCAGTTAAACCTCACACACTCCGACACACACACAATAAAGTAGCTGAGGCGGTGAGAGCTGGACTGGGAACGGTGGTGCGGAGAGGTGTTAAAAAATGTTTAATGATTAAGTGTTAAAGTCCTTTACGGAAAGAAAGGGGAAAGCACAGAGCTATCGGTGTGTGTGTGTGTGTGTGTGTGTGTGTGTTTAAGGTGTAGCGAGAAATTTCCGCCGGCCTCCGCACACAAGTGTGGCGTGTCTGCGTGGAGCACAGCTGAATACAGTCGTAATCCCCTCACTTCCGAGCGAGGGGGACGAGCAAGTTCATGTGGGCGAGGGGGGGGGGAGTCAGAGAGAGAGAGGATGGGATGGATAGGGAGGAAAAGTGCCTCGTCCTCTTCCTCGCCTCCCTTTTTTTTAAAACCCAGACATGCATCACTTTCATGAAACCTTCTCGTCTTGGGTCTGAGGATGTCGACCGGTCATGTTCAGAACTCTGGGAGGTGACACATCGTCCCACATCGTCAGCTAATCATTGCTAATCTATAACTTGTGACGGGATCCCACATCATTGGCCTCCATCCATCAGTTATCTTCTCGTATGATGCCTCCCTTTCAGGACGTCCACATTTTGAGGGGCGCGTGTGCGCGGCCCTTCAGAGAGTGTGTTCGCTGCAGGAGGGGGGAAGGGAGGCTTCCACCGTCTGAGACAGCAGCAGAGGGATATAAGCCATTTGGTCAACATTCCTCCAGGAGCATAACAAATTACTACTGTGGGGTGTGTGTGTGTGTGTGTGTGTGTGTGGATGGGCGTGGGGCCTGTGTGTGTACGTGTGCGTTTCATACACGGTTCTGTAACTTTATTTTCCATGGAGCCGATAATCAGCTGTGTGATGACATGCTGCGTTTATCTGTCGAGTTAGTCTGTCATTAGCTTGTCGGTCCGCCTGCGAGTTATTACACCAAGCAGCCGGTCGCTGATCTAAATTTTCGTAGAGTGGCCATCTAAGTAAAAGGAAGGTTACATGTTTGATTCCCGCCCCCGGAGCTCCAGAGGTCGCTTTCCTTAGCACCTCAGTCTTTGAGTGTTGCGGTGGATGGGTCAGAGTCCCCCCCACCTGTCCACCAGACATCATACAGGAGTACAGGAACAGGTCCCGCAGGGTGATGATGGCGATGTCAGGTCCCAGGGAGAGATCACCAAGGCCCACTGCCTTTAATCCAATCCCCCCCCCTCGATGCTGATGACTGCGCCTCAGCGAAGGCGAGGGAGTGAGACGACAAGGTCTCAAACTCCGTTAAAAGAGAGGAAATGTTTGCTCAGCCTGACGTGATAGAAGCAACCAGAGGTCACGTAGAGAGGAGA
>CAAKHC010005119.1:17988-40765 GCA_901007825.1 Macroramphosus scolopax | reverse complement strand
GTGACGCGTCGGTGATGTGACGTTCACATAAAGACGAAAAGTAGTTCCAACTAGCATCACGAGTCGTATCCAGATGTTTGCAGCATTGCTCGCCTGGATGACGTCCTCATGTCACCACAAGTGCGGCGGGTGCTGATGACATGTTGCGCAACACGTGTTAAATTGCTTAATGACACCAACAGTTGCTTGTGGATCCAGCAGGCCGCTGATATAACAATCCTAACAAATCACATCAAAAGAGCGTCGCCACAGTTACACAGCTGCTCGATTTTGCTAACGATAAATTCTTCTAAGCGCCAAATGAAGACACCGATCACAGACGCCAGGAGCACCGGGTGGATTGATGAGTGTCTGCCGGGGGCGTCGGGGGACATTTTCCTTGACCAGACTCACGTCAACAGCAAATCAATCTCCCGTTATTGATATTGCCCGTGTTTCCTGTCATCCTTATAATGATGTTAATACTCCCAACCGTTAATAGCGCACAGCTCCGACGGGAGGGGAGGGGAGGGGGGGCAGTAATTCTACCTCCCGAGAAGAGGCAGAATGCCAAGTCTAAAAGGGGGCTGCTTCAACACTGCAGACGGCCTATCAGCAAGTTCATTTCACACCCCAGAAAGCCGGCGTCTGGTGCTCCCTGGATAGTTCAATCTATCCTACTTCTGGAGGGATGGAGGCTGTTCTGACCGCCTGGCAAACAGTTTAAAAACTCAATCACCTGCGTCTACATCCGCCGTCACTCGCCCTTCGTCTTAAAGGAGCTGCGTGGTCAAACTCTTGAAGACGGATGTTGTCAGCGGTTCCCTCTCTGATGAAGACGGTGTAACTGCAGGAGCTGAAGATGAAAAAAGGCAAACAGTCTTCCGTCCCTGGATTGCTGCTGCTGCTGCTGACACCCGCATCGACTCAGGCTCCTCCCCCGTCTGCTTCAACCTACTCCTCCACTCCTCACCTCTTTCCTCCCTCCTCTTCCATGTTGCTCAGTGCCCTGACACAGGATGAGGCGTCCGGCCACATGGGAATTTATCCTGATAGTGGTTCGAACAAGCACGTCGGTGAAGACGCTCCGGCAGGTTTTTTAAAAGCCTGAACAAGCAGGAGCTTTTTAGTATTCAACCGGTGCAGCTTGGAGGATCCTTGCACGCCTGCTGGAGTTGCTCAAACTTCACGGCGTGAACAACCGACAAGGACTTCTGCTGCTCGTCTGAGAAGACACTGAACTCATTTGTCTTCAGGACAAAAAGAAGGAAGCTTCGATAACATCTTCACTTGATTACTGCTGCTGGAGACGAGGAGCCGTTTCCAGTAATTCTTCCTTCTGTGGAAACGGTCTGAACAGCACCAACAAGGCACCTAAGCTGCTTCGTCATATGGACGTTGACACTGAACAGCTGTTGCATTACCGTCTCGCCTCGGACAGAGATCGGACCGTCACGCCACGCGATGACACTGAAAAACTTGTTTGCATCGAGGCTCATTGTACTTAGCAACTGATGAGGATGAGAGACGGTGGGATGACCCACCTGTATTTAACAAGTGTGTTTTTCACCTCGTCGGAGAGGAGAGCGCAGAGGAAAAAGTCAGCCAGAGGGAACAGGGGAGGGGAAGAGAGACGCCGAGGAAAGGTGTCGAGCAAACGCTGCGAGAGGGAAACAGAGAGCTTCAGTGGGAAAGGCATCCAGAGCTGAGGGACGCACAGGGAGAGGGAAACTCTGGCAGGAGGAAGAGTAAAAGGAAGAAGGAGCGCGTCAAAGAACTGGCCAGAATGCCTGTTTAACGGAAAGGATCCTGTTCTGAAGACAAACCACGAGGGGTGAGTGTATCTTCTGTTTGGAGTGGCTATTATGGCAGGAAATTAAACAGACGGGAAATCACACAGCCGCACACACGGGACCTTCTAACCCTGTTAACTGATCATTAACATCGTAAAATATTTATCATTGGAGGAGCAAATGTCGCCCGAGTTGCTGTAATAATAAATCCTGGAACAAGTGCTGGGCTGTGTCAGCTGTCACCGGAGCTGCTGGAGTTCAGACTCGCAGCTCCTCTGGACGTTCTGTGTCGCGTTGATTTAAAACGGCGGTTTTACAAACCCCCATAAAGATTATTAAGCTGTTTATAAATCTGGAATATGTTTGAATAGGTGTGCAGGGTGCTGTGTTCTCAGGGGGGGGGAAAAAAGGGTGGGAGGTAGAAGCAGTGAGTTAATTTGATTTAAAACATCATTAAAAGCACACGGATGACGGCTCACATCCCAATACGTGTTCCACCGGTTATTAGAGGGATATAAAATAAAAGATGTGTGCAAACAAGGTTAAGCTCGAGGTGGGATCATGAACTTGTCGGCAGTAAATTAATTAAATTATCAATTTAAATCAACTATTTAATTTTCAAACACATAAAGTTAATTAAAAAAAAAAAAGAATTGATGAAACACCCGATAATAAAACAAAGACTCTCGTCAGTCTGATTCAATGACAAACATGTTTCAGTACTTGCTTTGCCCAACAAAAATTAATCTGTGAAACATGCATTAAAAGTGAAAACAGCTGACACATAAACAGGTAAACAACGGCCACTGACGTCGGGGGAAGTCAACTCGTTTACCGATTTGTATTCAACGAGGCAAATACCAAAGACGTCCACTTAAAGTCGGAGCTGCTGTGTTGGGCTCCTTCTACCATCTGCTGAAATAATACACAGTATAGTAGTAATTATATATAGAGAGAGAGAAGTGGTGGCAACCCTGATTTATAATATCAAGTAACTTGTTTCAAATAATATGAAGCGTCCTCTAATTTCAGCTCCTCCAGGTGGTTTTAACAAGCAATGAAAATATAAAGAGAAAAGAAATGATCAATAATTGATGAAGACCCGAAGTGAAAGGTCAGTTATTGGGACTCGGCCGATGACAAGCACTGAAATGAGTCTGTGAGTGTCTTTGATCAGCTGCTGTATTTAGCCTCTCGCCATCCTCCACTGGATTAATCATAATCAGCAAATCGAGGGGAACAAAGTACGCAGCTGCGACGCGGCTCGGACAGACTCATTCCTCTGCTTTGACACCAATCTCCTCCAGCGGTCCTGACGGCTAATCAGGTATCCATAACGACACCGGAACATATAAATTAATGGAATGATTGGGACTATTCATCCCGGTTAGGAAAACGTCTTTGTGTTTGTCAATCTAGTTAGCGGAATCACTGGCGCTCTAATGCGATTTCCTTTTGTCTCATTATGATGGAGCCTCGATAGGTGCCCATTAGAGGCCTCGGTAAACCACGGCTGCGGGGGAGGAGGATTGATCCTTGTGTTAATGTGTACAGATAGATGACCGTGTTAGGATGTAAATAACTGCCCGGCAAATCCCCCCAGTCATGTAAGACGCACACACACACTGAACTGCGTCGTGTGTGCATTACACCTAGCAACGGCACAATCAACCCCCGACGATGCAGGACGGAGACGGGACCTGACGACATCAAATCACTTTAGTACAAAACAAATGACGGCAATTAATTCATCGAGGCTTCGGCGGTGAGCCTCCAGCCTCCGGGGCCGCGACTACTAAATCTCTCAAGGCGATATAAATTCATCTGCACAAAAGCAACAGCGAGAAAAAAAAAAATGCCCTGAAATATTTCAAGTATCAAAAAAAGCACCAAGGTTGCAGCCTTGAGAGGATCATCAGTCTGGAGGAGCAGGCAGGAGAGTTTACTGCTCTCCAGCCCCGTCGACACCTCCAGGTCCGGGCGTACGGGGGAATGCAACACAAGTAATCAGAGTAAATCACAACACATGAATGCTAAAAGCACTTGGGAGGCTCGTACAGGCGGCGCTGCTTCATAATCGCCTCGCACGAGGCCACAGAACAACAGAAAGCAACACGACCTTCAATACAAATCTAACAGCCTGTTTACATAATTCCTCTGTCAGGCTCCTTTCTAATCACACGGAGGACAGTAGCGCTTTGAATACCGGTGCTTTATTCCCCAACAACCCTTTATACATTCAAATAGCTAAGGTGAATTCATTCCATTGATGTGAAGCTTTAATTTCCCAGCTGCATTTGGCTTTTTCCTGTGTTTATTTCAAATGCTTGAACAAATGTTCGAGGAGATGAACCCTCACAGCTCATTGGAGGAACATTAAGTCACATTTGGATGGCTGGAAGAAAGAGTTGATATCTAAACGATTTGGGATTATATAAACGGAGATTATATAACCCAGCAGAAGATCTTGGGTGGAATGTATGAATGAGGAGTGAGGGGTGTTTGGACGGCAGCGTCCTCACAGTAACAGCTTCAGATAACAGAGTGTGTGATGGAGAACACTCAACACAGACAAACACTGGAACGCAGCTGGAATTACACTTTTGGAAATAGTAAATCCTTTATTACATTTATTGTGGTTTTCAGATTGGATGTGAAATAGAGACGTCCTGAGAGAAACCTCCAGGCGGATCCAGGTGATATCTTTAAGGATCGTATCTGATAAAATAAGCCGAACAAATCCCGATCCTACTTGTGTTTGGACCAGCTCAGGCTGCCGGTGCTGCAGCACGGCTCTACAAGAGCTCCAGCCTGCATAAGCAACAGTATAAAGTTGTCTGAGTCTACGAGTTCGGAAATTAATTAGAAAACAGAATTAGCCTCTCGGCCGACGGTGACCGCTGTTAAACAGTCAGATCAAAGTTTGACTGCTGACATCATGTTCAGTGCTCGTTGAAGATGAGGTCTGTGCTCCTCTGCAGATTGTTCGGTTGGTGAAGAGGCTCCACCCTGTTGGACTGCTGGGTGTTCATTCAGTTTGTCGATGGGTCGTCTCTGATTTAAGTCCATCACATGATGAGATCTTCCTCTGCAGGTGTTCAAGGCTCCATGTTTTCGGAGCATTTTAAAGGCTTCTTGCTCCCGTTTTTAATGCTGCTGAGACTTTAACTCATTGGCCTGGATTTTCATGTTTCTGAGAGATATTTAAATATTTAATGGGGAACTGAAACGCTTGTTGAAAGATGGCCTTGCAAAATAATAACACAAACGTCACAAACAAGTGGAGCATTAGACCTGAAGGAAGCCCAACATCTTCCGAGGACTTCTCATGCAAACACACGTTCATCCTCTTCCCTTAACTTTGAACAGACCTACAGTGTCTGTTCATTCAGTTTTACTCAGTCTCCAGTGTTGCGGCCGTATGAAGACGTCCCCTCCCTCTGAAAGAGGCTTTCTGGGCTTCATATTCTAACTATTGGAACACTTCATTCCCAGCCTACGTGACTGCTGCCGACCGCGTCTCGTTGGGAACTGTAATTAGAAAATATGTATCTGACGCCTCGGTAACCTGACCTGCTATCGAGCCGTTTCATTTGGACAATCACTGCATCCCCCCATCTGTTACGCCTGGCAGAGGAGCTGGGGAGGACGAGCCTCAGCAGTCAGAGGGGAAATGTTGCTTCCTACAGAGATAATTACACTAAATTCACGCTTTCGCTTTCATGTTTGAATACATTTTAAAAACCAGTGTTAGTTTGTGGTAAAGGTGGGTGGATTCCACTCAGAGGCTACTGATGTCCATATAATTAGACTGTTAATATCCTTGTGCCGTCTGCAACAACTCAGTTTCACTGGAACCTCATTGGCAATTTGCTTTGTTTAGTAAAGTGATTTAATTTTCTGCCGTGCAGTAACAGAGAGTATTCTCAGCCAAATCTAACTGAAGACACACGACCTTTCCTCAACATGTATTCAGAGGAATTTACTAGAGTTTATAAATGATCTTTCGATGTAGGTTTGAGCTAACAGAGGGTTCGTCATTCTTCCTGTGGAGCCGACGCTGAGGCCTAAAGTGAATGTGAGTTTGTGCTAATTATTTGAGAGAGAAACAGAAAACAGACAGAAAAAAAAGAATGAAACATGTTGAAGGAGGTTCATAGAGTACAAGAGAAACATGCAAGTAAACACAAGTCAGAAATCAGTCTCAGTATTACAAGTTACAACGCAACATGTGTGTAAAGGTCACAAACACGTGAATAAGATTTTATATCAAATTCATATCATCTCTGTTTTAGTTGGTCAACATCGAACAACAAAAATAGCATTCAACACTTTAGAAGAAAACTGACGCAAAGCTCGATGTGACTTTTATGCTCCGACGTCTTGTACGTACCAGTTCTGGGATTTGATCCTGCTGATTGGCGACAGTCAGTCAACCAACATTAACCACCTCACAACCACCGGTTAGACCGGATCAAGTAAGGCTGCAACAGCAAGACTTGTGTGTATTTAACTAAGCGGAAATGTTCATTGCTTATGAATCTGTATATAACAAGGCATCAGTGCTCCATGTTCAGTACAAGTCAGGGTTACGGTTCTGATTGCATCATCATCATATGAGATGATGATGATTTACACTGCTGGTCTGGCAAAGGAAACAAACTGTATCTGCCAGGTTGTAAAACTCAGCCTGTAATCTCACTCGCGGCTCAACGCCTCCACCACACTGTAGGTAAAGCTGTGCTCTCGACCTCGCTGCCCCGGGAGTTTGTATCTCCAAAAGAAATGCAAGATACATCGCAAAGGTTGAGAGACGCTGCTCTGTGACATCTGTATCCTAAAATACATAACATCCGCACATAAGAAGAGTTGCAGGAAACAGAGGCCCCTGCTGACTTCTACTTTCTGCTCAGTCTTGTCAACAAACATTCAAACACTTCTGCACCTGAGGAACAGAAAGCGGCGGCGCTATTAGCTCCATATTAAGAAGTATTATAACTTTGACAAAGAGCAAAAGGGAGGTTTCTGTGGCAAATTCCTGATTTCATGGCTACCTTAATTGGCCAGAAAAACATCGCCTCCCACGTACAATTAAGTATCCTCTAGAGAGCGGCAGCCTCTTGCTGTACGGCATGACTAATCTGACAATGTGGGCAAAAAACAGACAAGAGATAGGGAGTCAAACAACTCACAAGAGCACCTTTGGCATTTACGCTACAAGAGAAAGGGAGAGAACGGCACAGCACTGCAACACTCTCCAACTCGGATGGCGTGAGAATGAAAAAAATGTAATAAAAAACACTCAGGCTGAGTTAAAAATGGACTCATGAGTTCCTCCTGGAACAAGCAGGTCCTGCACAGCCCGTCAGCGGGGACGTGTTGCTGCGGCCTCATTGAACCGGGCTGATTAAAGTGATCCAATCAGACTCAGAGCTGTGTTTCACTGAGGTGCAACACGCAGCACATGCAGCACTCCAACTGTTAATTCCCTTTACTTGAGACTCGCTCTGCACGTCGGTGTGGTAATCTGATGACCAGCGCCGAGCACACGGTGCACAGACAGGTGGGAGGTTCAATCAAATGAAGCAGCGCAAAGATTCCTATTTTGGTTCAAAACTGCGACTCGACGTCTAAAAAGCTGTATCCTGCTGTGCAAAGACTTCTGTTGACTGACCACCTGCAGACATATGGACGGCGTGCATCGATATAAATAACAATGGAAAAAGATAAATAGCGATAAAACGTTTTTTAATTATTCAAAAGAAAAGTATTTGGAAAAACTAATGTCTAAGCAAGGTGAAGGGTAGCACACCAGAATGTCCACAGCTCAGATGTAAGAGTGTGACATGGTATTTGTGTAGGATACAGCACAAACCCACGCACTCATTTCCCAAGAAGAGTCTGTAACATCTGAAAATGATGTGGTGCAACAGAGATACGGATCACACGACTGCAAGACGGAGCCTGCATCTGATCAGGCATGTGAGGGACACTGTGGTCGGATGAAAGACAGAGAGTCATTGACTGACAGCCCGTCAGTGTGCTTTACTTATTGAGGTGACATCATCAGTCATGCAGACCTTAAGCCATTTGAATTTGGGCTCTTAAATGAACTCACACTCATTACAATGCTGGTAATTATCTTCTTTCAGTTTTAAATTGTGAAATGAATTAGTCATGTCTTCAATATCAATACATTTTCATATCTTCCGACCCCTGAGGGGAAACACTCGGCTGTTTAAATCGTTCATTCACTTAGTGCTTAGAGAGGTTTGCACTGAGCTAACGTCGCTTCGACAGCAGGAACGGCTTCATGGAAGAGTTGAAGAGTTTAAAACAGTGTCTGAGGTGGATCTGCACACGTGCATGGATGCATGAATAATCAAACAAGTACTCTTTGGAGATGAATAATCACGGCAATGAGAAGCACGGGGAGTTTTCAGATCATCACAACATTGCATTCATTGCCATCACAAACGACATGTGTCATGTGTTACATTATGCAGACTTCCGGAAGCAAACTCAGGCTACTCAAGATGGATTTTATTACTACTTATCAGCAATAACCTGCTTATCTGTAGCACTCGTGAAGCTGCAACATCTTAAAGTGACAGTAAATACTAAGGGAACATGAAACAAACAGCCGTGGCCATTCTAAACACACATGATGTACTTTGGCTTCATCAACACTAGACTTCGAATGACCGGCAGCCAAACATCCCGTCTTCAGTTGACAAGATAAATCAGTTGCTCTAACAAGACGGCAACAAGCGCCCTTTCTTTTGTTCCTCATAGGAAAGAAATATTAAAAGAATTGAGAAAGAGAGTGCTGAGAACCTCAAGGGGGCCAAACGCTGACAACTGAGGCAGAAATGAACAAACAAAGATAAACAAGGATCTTCTCCTGACAGCAGTGTCCATACAGGGCAATTAAAAGTCCCTGCAGACAAACAGACGTTTCCTTTTAACTAATTAGGACGGGGAGACAACTTGAAGTTCAGTTAAAAGTGAATTTCCATGTCATTATCCATGGAAGGCTAACACACAAATTAATTTATGTTAATTAAATGGAAAAAAAGTAAACACATACGAATAGTGCACTTGCACTAGTCCTTTAATCCAGAGCGACCATGTGAGCCAAACCAACGCAGCTCCTCAGGTTGAGCCGCTCTGCAGCCTGCTGTCCTCCCTTTCCATCATTGTTATGTATTTACTTCATTTGGGACAAGACAAGTTTACAGCAGCCGCGGTGTCACCCTGCAGCTCTTCTGTGTACAAAGTCAGGGCTAAAAGGAGGCAGTGATTCAACCCACAAAATGTGAGTCTGAAACTTTTACATCATCGCTTGGCAGCTAAAGTGCAAACTGAAGTAAAATAATGGGCCAGAAAACCCAAACAAGGGATACAGAGAATCTGCCGCCTCAAAATCTGTCACTGCCTGGTCATGATTTGTGCCTCTATCCCAGAGAATTACTGCCTCGGTCCACAACTTCATTCCCATTGAAAAAGATCACATTAAGGTGCATAAATCTACACAACACGCGTAGGACGTAGAACAAACTCCTCACCTGCAGACTCCAGCAGGACGTGGTAGTCGGTCCCTCTTTGCGTGGGCGTGTCATCAGCAGGCTCCGGCCTCTCTGACTCCTCATAACGGTCCCAGTTGGACTCCAGTTTCCTCCTGGAGAAAACCTCCATCCTGTCATCCTCCTCATGAAAGTGACCCCCTTCATCTTCACCCTGACAGAACACAATGGAAGAATTTGCAGGCAGAAACCAAACTTGACTTAAAGTGAATACAGCTAATAAAACCATTTTCAGTTCAATGGTCTTCAGGAGTATACTGTATATATTACTGTATATATTACTGTATGTATTACTGTATGTATAACTGTATATATTCTGAGATCTGATGCTTTTGAAAGTCCTTTTTTTAAGTCAAGATGTGTTGCACAATACTTGCACTACAGTTACCTGCTGCTATAAAAAGAATATTGTAACGTTTTTGAAAAGGTTTGGCAGCAAACATCTCTGCAAGTAGAAACAAATGACCCTGAACATGTTTTCAATTCTACATGGACACGAGCACATGTTCTAATGTTCTACTGTTCTAATGTTCTCATCAGTGGATGGATGAGAAGGGGAGGGACACTTCAAAAGACTGACATGATTTAAGTATTAACTTTGCCATCTTTCTCAAAGGCATTTTGTAATGTTGGTTAACATCCATCCGTGGACAGAAGTTTACATTCAGTCATCATGAACATGAACGTCATGAAAATATTGGACTTTCACTGATTTCTTTGAACTGGTGTTTTTCCTGGGGCTTTAATAAACATATATTGAACTAAAAGTTTAGTTCACAAGTTTCAAATTGTTCAGGGTTTTCTGAAATCAACACATGGTCTCCCTCACCAATCGCTCTTGGAAGCCATCAACAAGCTTCTGGCAGAATTCTGGTTGGATGTTTGACAATTCGTCTTCGCAGATTTAGTGGAATTCAAGTAAATTAGTTTGTTTAAGCACGGTCCAAATATTTTGGATAGAGTTGAGGTCAGGACTTTGGGGAGGCCATTCTGTTCTACAACAGGCCTTAATGTGAGTTTGGGGTCATTGTCCTGTTGGAACATCCAGTTGTGTCAGAGTTTCAACCTTCCAGCTAATGGTTTAAGGTTATTCTGAAGAACTCTGAGGTCATCTTCATCCTTCATTAGTCCATCCACTTTGTGCAATGCACCAGTTCCACTGGCAGCAGGGCAGCACCAGAGCATGATGCTACCGCCACCATTAGCAGTTGGTAGCGTGTTTTTGGGGTTGAAGGCCTCACCTTTAGGCCTGCAAACATACCTCTGGTCATTGTGGCCAAACAAGTTTAAAGATGGAAAAAGACCAGTTCAAAGACATTGGAAGCCCAATACACCCAGTATATTCAGGTCCATGATAAGTATGTAAGCGTCCGACCACAACTGTAGCTGTTATTCATCACTGGTAATGATGGCAAACAATAGACATCTGTGGAATAAATAAACTTATTACATTTGCTGAACAGCCTTTTTCCATCTTGTGATATACAGCTGCACAGACCTTTTATCATGCTGTTATGAAATGTGTTTGAGGAACAACGTGCGGTTTTGTTCAGATTTTGTAAGACTCGTGCAACGTCAGAAAACACTCAAGAAACAAAATAGAGCTCATATTTTTGACAATATGATCAAAGACCACATGGTTGCAACAGAAGCACCAAAGGAGATTTTTATGATTGCAATCAAGGAGCCCCTAGGTACAAAAGGAGATTTATATGATTGCAATCACAGAGCCCCTATTGTTTCCCTTCTAATTCTGTAGTCACAACGACGGGGACATCAATTGGCAGAGTATCTCTTTGAAAATGAAGCAGAACACTCTAGTGTCGAATTCAAGGCTGAGAATGTACAGAAATGCTTTCTAGTTTGTAGCGTTTGTATTTTGTTTTTAATTCTTCGCAGTCTAACTTACTATGCATACTGCAAGACCAGTAGAGAAGTGTGGTTTGCAGTCATGCTAGTTAAATTGACTTTGATAAGTTATCTTCTGATTTCTTCTTTTATTCTTTTAAAGTTGTGTTTCCTATTTTAAATATTTATCCTTTGTTTTTAATATACTTTCATTTTAATCACTTTTCAGCAGCATTTTCCGTTATGAAATGTGATGCATAAATGAAGGTTATCATCATTATCAGGTGCAGCTTTGTTAAAGTGATAATTTATATACAAATTATGCTTATTAGCATTTTAAGCTGATGCTGTGCAAACATGTTAATTCCGTTACATATCACTTTGCAATCATGTTATCTACAGGACAATTAATTAATTATTAACCTTGTTGCAAGGCTCGCTATTAATATCATTGTAGCTTGGTGAAAATGAGTTGATCCACCAACTGACAACACACTGAAACGTATGTTTGTTTCGCCGAATAGAAGAGAAGACACTAACAAGTTTGTCATTACCATTAAAGACGTTGTGGCTTTACATAAGAAACAAAAACGACTACATTTAGTAAATTGTCATTGCAGTTTGGCGGGGCGAGGAACGGGACAGCCTGCGCAGCACAACTTCCACGCATTTATTACCCGCTGGTGGAATTCCGCTGCCTGGGCACGTCCACGACCCCGGTAGTGGTCTCTTTTGCCGCGGCTGCGTTGGTGGCCTCCTCTGCCTCTTCCTCGGTGTTCACCTCCAGAACTGTCGCTGTCGTTTCCACCCCGGCCACCTCTTTTCCAAACGCCACCTCTGACTCTGCTCTGTTTGACTTCCATTGCTATCAATTTAGCATATTACGCCACACGTTCGAGATAGTGTTACATTGAAAGGTGTCCTACGGAAAATTGGATTTAATGGTTCCGGGTCTAATTTGTGTCCATGGAGAAACCCATAAAATGATACATTTCATACAGTGCATCATTACTTAAACAATGTTCTTACTAACTATGTCTTACTTATGTCAACAACACAGAAACTGAGGTTATATAAAATATCATAATTACAGAAAAACATGAAGGGTATATTCAAATGGGAATGCAAATAAAAAACGATCAAATAAACAATATGAAAGATTAAAGTAAAATTAATCTGAAATATGACAAAAATCAAAATAAATTAAATGATATTCAGAGTTAACATAAAATTATAAACAAAACATTTCTAAAACTGTTTACTTAATGGGTCTCAAATCTCTATGAGGTCTATCAATAATAAATAGAATTGCAACACAAGGACTTATGGAAAATTATTTTCTGTTTATAAATACGAAACAATGAATAGGCCAAATTACATTTCAGTAAATGTGTTTGTATTGTTATATGAACACATCATATCTATCATATAAAGTTCACATAATATACTGTATATAACCACCAATTGAATGGGAGATGTGATACAATTATGAAAATGTAATGGAGCCGTGATCTCTTACTATTGAAAGACTTTACATTCAAGATGAAGTTGTAACTTTTTTCAGCACGACCTGAGGTATTTGAATACGTATGGCTCTGAAATTACATTATAGTTACAGTAAAATACAGATGAATTTATAAATATTTTTGTTGATTCTTAACACAAAAAGTAATTAACCAAATATCAAATAAGTGCTTCTCCCGTTATTATTTAATATATAGAATGTTTTGTCTGTCAAAACCTGTTCAATGAAACAATAATATTGTGGATCTGTATGTCAGTAATGTTTTTGTTTTAATTTCCAGGAAATCATCATTCTCTGTGGAGCCACAGGGGCGCACTTCTCCTGATCTATCAACTACGACAGACAGATAGCACAGCATCATGGATGCAAATCCTCCAAACAGCACTTTTGGAAATACAACGCATGTCCACGTTGCTCCCCACAGCCTTTGGGAGGCCATAGCCATAGCTACAGTCTCCGCCATTGTCAGCTTGATAACTATTGTTGGTAATGTTCTGGTCATGCTGTCCTTCAAAGTCAACAGCCAGCTGAAGACTGTGAACAACTACTACCTGCTGAGTTTGGCATTCGCTGACCTCATCATAGGAGTGCTATCCATGAACCTGTACACCACATATATACTGATGGGCTACTGGTCCTTGGGAAACCTTGCATGTGATCTCTGGCTAGCAGTGGATTATGTTGCCAGCAATGCTTCAGTTATGAACTTACTTGTTATCAGTTTTGACAGGTATTTCTCCATTACGAGGCCGCTGACGTACAGGGCTAAGAGGACTCCAAAGAGGGCTGCCATCATGATCGGCCTTGCATGGTTGGTGTCTTTTGTCCTCTGGGCCCCGCCCATTCTCTTGTGGCAGTACTTTGTAGAGGAAAAAAAGGAGTCTTTGGACCAGTGCCAGATCCAGTTTTTAACAGAACCCGTGATCACGTTCGGGACAGCCATTGCTGCTTTCTACATCCCGGTCTCTGTCATGACCATCCTTTACTGTAGGATCTACAAGGAGACGCAGAAACGGACAAAGGATTTGGCAGAGCTGCAAGGGCTCGCAACCAATGATGTTTCAGAGGGAACTAAACCACAGAAAACAATTATCCACTCTTGCTTTCATTTCACTAGAGAGAAGAGAGACAGGAGTCAGGCCTCCTGGTCCTCATCTAACCAAAGTAACGCCACTAAAACTACCACTAGGTCAGACGAAGCATGGGCCAGAGCAGACCAGATCACGTCTTTTAACAGCTACACCTCTTCTGAAGAGGAGGAACATCATGTTTCCATAGATACCCCACAAGGTTCTTTGAGGGATAAAGGTAGCGGACAAAGTAGTAAGAATGGCCAGGTGAGCGATTATACAGAAGATCAGTATTTTTCAACCCCTCCAAAGATTAACAGTAAAAAGTGCATCTCTTACAAGTTCAAACCTGGTTCAAAGGGTAAAAATGGCAATCCTACAACTGCAGCTCCCTGCCCCCCTGAAGCAGAGCAGCCCACCAAAAACGCCTCCCCTTCTTCCTCCACCACCTCCAAACCTATGGACCCCGTTCTGAAGAACCAGATCACCAAGAGGAAGAGAATGGTGCTGGTGAAGGAGAAGAAGGCAGCCCAGACCCTCAGCGCCATCCTCCTGGCCTTCATCCTCACCTGGACGCCGTACAACATCATGGTACTTATCTCCACGTTCTGTGCCACGTGCATCCCGACGTCCCTCTGGCACTTGGGCTACTGGCTGTGCTACGTCAACAGCACCATAAACCCTATGTGCTACGCCCTCTGCAACAAGACCTTCCAGAAGACCTTCCGCATGCTTCTGCTCTGCCAGTGGAGGAGGAGGAGGAGAGGCGAGGACAAGCTGTACTGGTGTGGACAGAACCCAAATGTCAACATAAAAACAACTTGATGAGGCACCACAATATCATAACAGACTTATTGCTTTTGCCCACGTCTTGGTTTTTTAGATTTACTGTTTAGTTAGTCGTCATCTTTGGCATGAAGGGCTGCATGTGATATTTGTGTTAAAATACATGTTGGTGGAATAATGAGCCGAGCCTTTTATGGTAAAGAAATCCTCGTCCGAATCTCATAGAACGACTTAATGTGCCACCAGAAAGACAGCCCCTCTCATTTAAAATATAATTAAAATGCTCAGCGTACAAGTCTACTTCCTTGTTCTGTGACTGCAGAATCATTTGTAAATACAATTTTAAAAGCATTTTTACAATTCTTGTATTTCTTTTTCAAATTAAATTGGTCCATCATTAAAAGACAGAATAAGTTGGCAGGATAATGACAAGGGATGCACCATAATATAACCAATTTATGAGTGTTGATCGATATTGATCAATTTATTAATGTATTATAAAAACTGTAAAAGTCTATAGTTATTCAGGTGGTACATTCCAGTCTCCATACAGGACGGTTGCTACAAATTTAAGAAGCTGATATTCACATAATCCTCCTTTATGTATTCCTCACTGTATATAAAGGACATACATTTTGACATCTTTAGTTGATTGAAATTTACTCTTCTACAATATGTAAATATGTCAATTCAATATTGTATATCAGTGTTAACTGAGTGTTTTGTTTCTATTTTAGCGGGTTCAGTAGATCGTTTGTTCAGGAGCTAATCTGTCGTTCTGTGCCGTCACAGCTGGATCAGTTTCACAGTGGTAATAAGATATATGAGGTCGGGTGCTACAAGTTCTACAAGCACCATATTTAAAGCATCTTTACATACGCCCGGTTGCCATCGTGTATCTGCTGGATGACTGATGCTGCTGTAAATTATTGCACTTTTGTCTTTTTATGAAGCAATGTCAAATGTATCTCCTTAAACTTTGACCCTTCTGTTCTGCTCAGAGACAAAAGTTCTTTGTGAATGGACCTGTACTCATCGTTCGTTTCGTGAAAGTGAGTCTGTGTGTACAAATATGAACAGTGAAATACAAACTCAAAGGCAGAATTATTATGTCGTCAGCATGAACATGATTGAATGTCAACTGGTTGATTTTTAAGTTTTTTTTTAGAGAAAGAGAAGATGTAGAGCAGAGCTTTACCCTGCTGCAGTAGCTTACCAATACAACTGGCACACCATGGATAACATGTACAAGTAGCATGACTGTTGCTAATCGCCCAGCGGAGCAACAAATCCCAAAACAATACTAAAACCAATTTATTGATCCTACTAAGATGTCTCTGTGGAAAAAAAATCAGTCCCAGGTACACTGTCCTGCCCTCAAATACTCTCTATCACACTAAATACACAGCTGGAAAAATGCAACTCAACACATGAACATTGTTCGGTTAAAACTAAAGCACCCAGAAGTTTCGTAAAATGATTGTTTTTAAATGTTAGTACCGGTATATTTATTGTTATGTAGTCAAATTGTAATGTTCTTCAAAGTTTGAGTTCTTCAGCTGTTATTCAATAGACTTATCCCAGTGAATTGTTTGTTGGACCTGTCAGCCATGTGATCACCGTAGAACATTACCAGCCTTGTTCCCTACAGCAGGAGCTCTCAGTCCTTTTTGCCTGCGACCCCTGATGACGCCTGAGGTTCAGGCCTCGGTGGGCCTGGCGACGATCTGCTACGGGGATCAGTTCAACGTTCGGAGGTTTTCAGGCGAAATCTGCCTTCAGCTTGTTTTTCAATCCAACTCCTGTGAAGGTTTTATGATGTGCTCAGTCCCCAGTCCACTGTCATTAGAGTGGATATCAGCTGTCCGCACTGCAACCAAAAAGTCATTTCTTGAATTGTTTGTTTCTATCTTGACCCTTTTATCATCATATAACCACTTTCTTTAGTAATCCTGAAGCCCAGGGTAGGAAGTCTTATAGAATTTAGGTTCCTTGTTGATATTAAATATTCATAGTAAGACAGATGTACTATTCAAGTCAAGTCAGAACAACTTTTAATACTTTGATTTTCTTCAAAACTTTTAATTTAATGAAAGGTTTAATTAGCAGATAAAATGTCTTGAAGATAGCAAAACATGGAGCAGAACGTTGAATAAACTTCATTATGGAAATCATTGAACCATTTCTGTTAGAAACTCTAGTTTACCACAGACACATTTTATTATTGACTTCTATGAACTTGCCAGAGTCTCTGCTTTGTTATAAGTGAAGCCACTTACACTCTTTGGAGATCTCCAAAGCAACCATCATGTTTTCATCTTTTAAACTGCCAGAGATTACGTTTGAATTTATTCACTTCGAATACGCGTGTTCTGTATCTGAATTCTGCCCACACAATAATTCAAAAAGAGAGAAGGCCATTAAAAAAAAATAATAAATAAAAACCCAGTTGTTATATACCATTGCAATTTATTTATCTAGGTTTTTAAATAAGAATTTATCAGTCTTAAAATTCAATTTATCATCATTCACAGTCGTGCTATTGAAGCTGAAGAACAGAATCTCTGAATATGTATACAAGTTCTCTTTCAGGTAGTGGAATTAGCAGCAGTGGAAAATGCACACCGGAGGGTTAGCACAGAAAAGACTGATGAGCAGTAGAATCACAAGTAGAAAGTTGACAGCAAATTAAGCTTTTGCAAGAAATTTCTCTCAGTGCAGTATGAAACAAATAGTACTTTTCAGTTTTCAATAGTTAATAATGAATCGAGATGAGCTCAAACCATCTGTTAATAAAGCGAACTGTAAAATAGACCCAAATGAAAAAAAAATGACACTTAAAAATCTTGCTTCCATGGCATAACCCTTGCTTCTTTAGGCAGATTACGGAGGTGCTGATAGTACTACCTCCTCTTGACAGCTGGCCTGGTGCCCTTGCTGCTGCTGCCTGCCTTGCTGGAGCCCTTGGAGCCAGAGAAGAGCTTGGTCATGAGCTCAGAGACATCTGGAAGCTCGGGGTTGGGGTTCAGCATGTTCATGGACTGTTCCATTTCCTGCACAACGTCAGTAAATGAAAACAGCTTTAGCTAAAGAACTGGATGATGCGGGAAAACTTCTGATGAACCTACTTGTTTATGAAAATCTAGTACAGACTGGATTTCACAAGCATCTCTCACATATTCAGTCCCTGAGAAAACCTTTGTTATATTTGTCGCTATATTGATACAATGGACCTAATACACTGACATCTGGCCCTTTTCACTTTAGGGCCAGGGAAAGGATTTTGTGAATTTAATAAAAAGTGTTCCTCTATTTTAAATAAACTACATTCTTTCAGGAACTATCCACTAGCAATTTTTAATTCCTTTATTAAGCTGGTCAGAATAAATCCTCTGAAAAACAGTCATGCATGTTGAATTCAATGTACACAAATAATAACACATCATATATAACCCTGGCTCCCGGGGATTTGTTTACCTTTCTCATTTCTGGGTCATTGGTGTTGACCACTTTGGGCAGCAGAACAATGATCAGCAGGGGCAGAACCATCATCATAACCTACAGGAGCAACCAGAAGTGCATGATTTCAGTACAATCCTGTGTTGGGTCTCAACTCAATAAATTAAGTCAAAATCTGAGTTGGATTATTTTGTCTGTAAAGGGTCAAAAGAGCATGATTCTACTGAAAGAAGACTCATGATCACTGCATATTATTAAATCACTTAGGAGGCTTACACAGTTTTTTTTTTTACAGTAATAATATTCATCACAAAAGAATCGAGTCCATGTACTCCGTTAACATACACATTCCTCTACCATACATGCATAAATGAGCCCAATTGGTCAGGTAGAGCATGAGACTCTCAATCTCAGAGTCGTGGGTTCGAGTCCCACATGCGCAATTTGTTATCCTTCCTTGTAAGTCGCTTTGGATAAAAGCGCTTTGGATAAATGACTAAAAAATGTAAATACATGCTTAATATGCATGTAATTGTAATGCTGTAATGTAAAGTTCACCACAGCCTTAGCTTCAACTTACCATTGGGTTCATAAGGAAGTCTGTCCAGCCCCAGGTCTCCCTCTTCATGAAGTAAGTGTGAGGGCCACTTGCCCGGATTTGGAGAGGATATGGCTGGCGGATTACTTCTGAGGTCTTAATGAAGTTCACAAGACGCGCCCTGTGAAATGTCAATTCTTTCAAGTCAATTTTATAGACCAGAATCACACGATTTTATAGACCAGAATCACACGATTACCCCATGGAAAGTACAACAGCTTCTGTCTTTAGTCCTTCGATGGAGGTAAGAGAAAACTGGCCCAAAACATAATAATTACACATCGTTTATACAGTGACAAGGATATGGATGACTCAAGTGACTTGCAACTAGGGGTGTAAATGAAACGTTTTATCGCAGTCTGATATATAAGCAATACATTTGTCAGTACATAAATTATGTACACAACCTTTGAATGAAAAATGCAAATACAGCAGCGTAGATGTGTCCATTTCCATAATAAAATGAAAAAATATGTGAACACTAGCACACAAACAAGGCTTTAATTTGCGGACTGGCACAAGACAGAGGATGACGGTAATATATAATAACACACATGCGCCTATGTTGATGTGTCCCATCGATGCATCGGATCAATTGCTATTTGGTCGATGAAAAGATACAGATTGAAGGATTGTACATCAACTAAATATACTAATAGTGTGCTTACCTCATTTTCCCCTTTGTTGTGATATCAACACGCACTTGCTCAAATCTATATGATGGGGTAACAATTTCCACAACGTAAGATCCTGAAGGGACGTCATTTACAGCAAAGCTCCCATCAGTCCTGCAAAGGATTATGACATTAAAATCAGTGTGAATTATAACATGGTGTTTCCTTTTCTGAGAAAACCTATACTACAAGACAAATGCATTGTGTATTTTTTGTAAAGAAAATTATAGACACTTTTATAATATTTTTAAATTGTTTAAAGTTATTACAGCCAGGGGAGCATGAATAGAGCACAGTAGTTAGTAATTAGATACATATATTATACTGTTTAGTGCTATATTTATATGAATTGTCCCCGCTAATACCACGCATACTACATAACTTTTGTATTTATGACATCCACCACTGATTATTCCCGTCTTTGTATCATAAACCGAGATCTGAAAAATTATTCCAAATCTAGTATCAAACTGTACATCTTGAATACATCAACATGACTCGTCTCTTGAGACCGAAGTTTGTTATGCTATCAACAGCTAACGTCACTAGCCCAGTAAAAGGCCTGCAATAATCATGAAATGAACTATTGTATTCGCTGACAGGTCGATAAGAATTAAACAGTCGTGTGGCTTTCTTAATCGGCATAAATTACATCCGAGGTCACAAGCTGTAAATTATCAGGGGCAACCAGGACCGGCAGCTGTAGCAATAGCAGCTCGTTCAAAACGTTCACTTCAGCTAATGGTGCTAATGCTAGCTAGCGCGGCTATCTCGTTAGCTGACACAACTGTGGATATCTCTTACCTCAAAAAACCAACATATTCTTCACCGTCCACTAAAACCCGGGCTGAGGAGACCCAGTCTTGTGTTTTCAACCCCGGAACTATTGCTCTTCCCTCGATTTTGAACCGATCTCCGTTCGTCTGTGTCGATACACCTACGCCAGGCCCCGTTTCCATATCGGTGAAACACCACGCCACGACGATCGCAGCCTGCAGGAAACTCAATAACAGCGGTATTCTTTCCCTCTGCAACATGTTTTCTGTCTCTATTTAAATAAAACCAGGCCAAATTCTATGTCAGCTAGCATGAATTCATGTGCAATTTAGCAAAGGAGCGGACGCCTTCTCACATCAGCTGTCTCTCTCTGCGGAAAGTGACGTCTCATTCAACCAACCTTTATTGTTCCGACAGTTTTTCTGCCGGTTCACTTTGCTGGCCCTTGTACTTTGTCTAGGATGTAGCTAAATCACTCAACTACTAGTTTTAGAAATACGGCCAAAAACGTAAATCTTTATTATGAACATATTTATATAAATACAACATAAAGCAGAACAAAACCAACAAACTAAACTCGAAAAACATGTTTGGCCAGTTGAGATGGTTTACTCTGCAAGTGCACTGAAGGATTGAGATCTAAGCATCAGATATCCTAATGTATGCATGCCACTTAAGAATCCACTTAGTGTGCTTATTATAGAAAAACACAAAAAGAAAATATTTTTGATTTATCAAATTTATTTAAAAGACGATTAAAAGAATCTGTTGTCTTTACATGAAACAGTCAAATGTCATACAAGGAGGCAAGATGAAAACATGAGGAGCTCTAATAACTTAAGACTGTTGCAGATTCAAGTTTCTGATTCCAAAGAACCCAGGCTAAAAAAAAACATCAAAACAGGGGCAAATCATTACATCCACAAGTGCATTTGCATTCCATGGCAAAGAGTGATGTAGTGAGACAAAGCGCATGGCACAACAGAGCAACATACATCCAGTCTCATGGAGGTCCGCTATATTCCCCTTCACAAGACGGTCCACTTCAATGTGAAGCAGTCATTTGCTGTGTTTTCATTGCAGAAAAGCTCTCTCAGGCCTGCTTAAGTGCCTCCAGCTTTAACTGATTTGTCTGAAGTATCAAGTTCAGTCCCAGTTAAGGTTTAAGAGTCATATTGAACCAGTCCATATCTCTGGTAGTATTGTCAGTTCAAAACACAGCCATGATCTGGCAGTAGTGGTAACATCCTCAGTGCTACATTGACAACAGTCAGGGCAGCTGCGAGAGATAAGCCTCGATGACCTGCAGCAAGAAGTGAAGAAGGCATTAGTTTTCTTTTCAGCTTGTAAAACATCCTGCATGTGTTTAAATAATCTTGTCTTATGCATAAATCAGTCCCAACATATTTCTACACTTAAATTCAGTGATTTTCTGTTATCCACAGATCTTTAAAAAGATGGTTCAATGTGTTTCAATGTGTAACAGGATGTTGAGCTGGAAACAAAGGGAAAATAGCCACAATACAAACTAACAACTCATTTTACAACTGCATATGTGCTGTTTTTTTAGGGTGGGAGTGTTCTGTGTCCACACCTATATCAACAGGACGTGGACAAAAGCAGGACAACCTCGCCTTTCTGGTTAACACTACTGTGGCATATGTCATTTGAAAATAGTATTTAGGACACTTACATTGAGGAGTTGATTAAGTTCTACTGCATTTGTTTTAGTGTTTGTTTTAGATAAGAAAGAACATTTTCAAAACAGATTTTATTTCACAAGACCAAACAGACTTGTATCTTATCTGGAAACTGAGCATCTGAACAAAGATTAGCACATCACTTAATGTTCCATAGCATGAGGTCATCAATATCTTATTATAATACTGATACAATTCTTTAAAAAATACAAAATAATTAAATACTGTAATATTGACATTGTCTCACCTTTGCCAGGTCTCCCATAGCACCTGGAACCAAACATAGTCTGGAACCTTCCTTCCACAAGTCCTTCAGTCGCTGCTTCATCACTTCCACATTCCTGTGATGAACATACAAACGTTACAAATACAGCAAGCAGTGGATGCATTTTATTTTGACTGCAGCTGCTTGTACTCTGTCGTAGGCCATGAGCCAGCACTATGCCTTTCACGATAATTACGTTACCAATTTATTGTCAATAATATATACACAACCTCGTTAATTCCTGCTGACCTCAACAATGCACATTGTCTTTATGAGCGTGTTTACATAAGGATGACAAAAACATTTTAGCAAACATGATGCCAGTGTAAAGAGGGATTTTGACCATTAAAAGGTTGCAGTGCCTAAGCTGAATGAACAGAAAAGAAAACTATGCTGGGAGGTTGATGGGAAATCTACCAAGTTGCAGAACAGACAGAGACAGATGAAGTGAAGATAACATGAAAAGAATAAAACAGCCAAGGTTCCAAGGCCACGATTCCAGAGCTTTGGTGTTGGATCATGTGAGTTTAAAATGACAGAAAAGAGCCCAAATGATGTGAAGGAGCTGGTATAAGAACCTTTAATATTAGTGGCAACGAAAAGCGGCTAAAACAACAAAGCTAAAGGCTCTGCTACAACATATCAAGGTTTCTGTGGAGTTGGAGCTGGAGGGGTTCCTCCCCAACACTACAGGTATTATTCATGAATGTTTTGTTA
>CAAKHC010005119.1:0-11087 GCA_901007825.1 Macroramphosus scolopax | reverse complement strand
ACCTCACATTATGGCGGCTGTGATTTCCCCCAACACTCTCTCTCTCTCTCTCTCTCTCTCTCTGCTGCCTGATTACCTTATTACCTGCACAGCGGCTGATTGCCTTCACACCTGACATGCATCATCTCATCAGCCCATCAGTATTTCAACCCTGGTCATGCCCCCGCTCTGCATCAGATTGTTGTTTCTGCCAGCTTGGTATCAAGTGCTCGTGACTGCAGCAGCGTAATGACACTAGTTTATCTTCTCAGGTTTTTGTGTGAAATTAGCACTGGTTTTCCGAAGCCATAGATGTTTTTTGAACATCTATTTTTATGACTTTTAAAATGTTTCCCAAAAACTTGTTGCATTAAAAAATACCCATTAATCTTTCTCACAGACAGAAAACCACCCACTAAGTCAATAAGAGTATTATGAGATTTACATCAGCAGAGATGGATTTACAGTGTATGACGAGGCTTCTGTTAACGCTTGTTGGCGTCCGTGGGTGTTAATAATTTAAACCCTAATTTGTCTGGAGGTGCAGGGAAATTCTCTTCTATTAATGAAGAATCCCTTAGCAAGGCTCACTTAAAGAAACATGTAGTGATGCTTTCTTTAGGTACAATGTGTGACTGTATTCAATACACTTGTCAAAATGAAAAAAACATGTTGTGCTTTTTTGCTCAGTAATAACTGATAACGCTTAAGTCGTTAAGGCTGTTGATTTACCACTTAGAGTTTCCTGCAGAGGAAAGTCCCGCGCAGACAGCCAGATCTCCGAATCTAAAGTCAACAGAAAGGACTTTACAAAGTGTGAAACAGTGGAAGCCATTAATAGCTTGGAGCACAGAGCTCCTTCCTTTGGGGCTGACAACAAACAAGCCAACTAATCTGCTACTTTCACCCTATCAAGGAAGGACACGCTACTGAACATGCGAAAACCAATCAACCTTGCTAACTAATCTGTCTTTTCCTGTCCCCCAGTCCTCCATCCAATCATAAAGCCATCAGATCAAGCGGGGGGGAAGCTTTGGCCTGCTGCCTTTTGAATTTACTTGAAGCCATTGGAGATAAATGTCGGTAATTGTGTTGACATTATGTAAGACTGATGGAGTGGTGCTTCACACACACAGAATCTCTGTTCTGAGAGCGGCTCTCCGACACAATGAATGAATTAGGGTCCTTGTCCATAGACCGAAAACCAAATGGAGTCAAAGGATTGGCAAAGATCTCAGGAGAGGAAAGGTGGCAGCCATTGCAACAGTGCTGTCATATCATTCAGGGATGCTCAGGACGGATATACTGAATTACTCAAACCATGCAAGTATTCATCTGGTTCTCCTGTGGATAGTCTTATAAACATTCCAACCAATAAAGTGGCCTCTCAGCCGAACGTCTATAACGTCTACTCACATCATCTTCTTTGTATCCTTTTAATCAGCACATGTCCACAGAGGACTGTATAGCAGGAGAAGAGATGTGTGATGATGATGTCTGAATATATGTGCTGGATGGCTGCGTGCGTGCATGTTTCCATATGTAAAACTTCAAGATCTTCAGGAAATCCCTTGATTGAAGTTGTTTAGATCAGCTCAGGTTTGATCTCCCGTTGTCGAGCAGCATTTTTCTTCTCTGCGCGCAGCAAATCCGTCCAGAAAAGAAAACATTTGCACACTAATGGCCTTAAATCTGCATGTAATTACAGTTGATTTGTTTGGAAGCGGTCCTATCTATTTTGCATCTATTTGTTAAAAAGGGTTGCACGGAAGGTTTTCTACAAAGGACACTCATTCATACAGAAACCAAACACATGTGTGTCGCAGCTTCAAAACATCCGCGGAAGCACAGGTCAAATATTTATTTCATGCTGTGAGAATGACAGGACATCCATCTGTTTTCTGCCACGTTTGTTTGCCGCTGCAGGACGAGGTGCTGGTTTACTTGACGGTCTAGTTAGCTCGGGAAGTACATGTAGATAAATCGCAGATTCCTTTTTTGTTTTGAGTTGGGATCTCTGTGTAGGTGGCCCTTCACAGCAAACAGATGCTGGAGGTATGAACTCAGTCCTCCTTCTGGGAGGTAACTCCAACACTAGATGGCAGTGTTTGTCTGCGGCTGCTGGACACCTGCCTGGGTGTCTAGACAGATGGTCTTGCAGTCAGCAGTTGCTGGATACGATCGTTCAGACCACCTTGAGTGGTCGCATGAAGATTTCTACATCGTCACGGAGTTACCAAAGTCTCTATTCTCAAGTAACCTTGACGCTTATGCAAAGGAAGTCACGCAGCGCACAGACCAAAACTAGATGCTCAGACATGGATGGGCCTTACATTTCTCTGTACATGTATGTGCTAGGATTTAGGAGCTTGGGTAGTTTAATATCTTGAAATGGAAGAAGTGCTTCCAACATCTAACCTCTCAGATGTGGTATTCTTTGAAATGCACAAACGTGGACACTGAAGTGTTTGGTTTTTTTTTCCATGTGGTGGTCTGGTGGACCCAAATTCAATGAATTGTAAATTAGAGAAGGACAACTTTATAGACTGGAGTCGATTTTAAAGAATGTGATGCTGAATATCATGTGTTTTTAAAGACACTGTACACCCACATCGCTGTTATCTGTTTGAGTTCACTGTCAGGTGGAGGAGCTGTGTGAGGAAACTGATGTTACCAAACACTGCACTACTAGAAGGGGAGAAAGGCTGTGTAACCTGTTTAATTAGCAGTTGGTAGCAAGATCCCCAAAACCAAGACCAAGTCATGACCGAGACAAGACCAAGACTTTGAGGGGTTGAAACCAAGTCAAGACCAAGACAGGCGAGACCAAGATCAAGACCAGGCCTTGACCTGTCTTGAAATAAATTCTGAGTCTTGACAGTGAGACAAGACCAAATAACACTGTGGTAGATTCCGAGACAAGACAGAGACTTTAAAAGAGTGATCTCAAAACCAGTCTCAAGACCAAGACAGATATCAAGTACCACAACACTAGCAGGTGGCATGAATGTTGGTATGATGTTGAATCTCCAGCTGATATTATACATTAGCGTATTATAAAGCTATATTAAGCCATATTAACACTTCTTTTTGAGATGAAGTGGTAATAAGGTGAAGAAGCAGCAGTATATAAGTGTCTTTAAATCAAAATTACTTTTCTGGTGCAGTCTTAACATCTTTCAGCAGCCATGTATTTTCAGTAAAAAGTCTCTGTGAAAGAACCCTCTGTCCTTCACCTGCTCACCACCGAACCGACCAAGTACACAACTAGCTGGTGTCAATCAAGCAGTCACTCCGACAATCCTGAGAAGAGGTTTATGTGGGTGAGTTTATAGTTGAATTGAATCCATGTTGGTTTGACTTCATTTCGTGAACTTGGGATTAAGAGCAGGTGCCCGGTTAGAGTCTGAGATTTAAAAGACTGTTTGATTCTAAATGTTCCCCGTGTTGTTGATACGGTATCCAAACTCAGAATCAGATGCATCATCGAAGTCCACCAAGGGTGCAGAAGGCATAGAAACACGTGAACTGGTGAAGGATATCTTTCATAATAAGTTACATCCTGACAAAGGGCAAAGGTCAATAATTGAATTACACCACGGCACCTCGTGGAAACACGACATAAGAGCAGACCCTCTAAAGCATGCTGGTCGACTCTAAGCCCTAAATCTCAGCTGCCCCAATCACATTTGACCTTTGACCTTGGAATGTCATTCAAGCCTCCCTTGCTTTAATATGATCCATATTTCCAGAGACACCTTTCCATTGATCGTCTATAACAGCTTATATCTTGTGAAAATACATCTCATTTCACCACTTCTGAGCCTGAATGCTACTGGGGAGTTTCACACTCCCTCATCAGCCACAATAACCATTTGATTCAGGATGTGAAACGCCGGCCTGGCCAGGAAAAATACATTCGGGTCCCTTCACGGCATGTGCACGGACCGAATGTTGATGATGATAAAGTGCTCTCACACTGAAGGCTGCAAACCACATCTGAGCATGAATGTAACATATGGCTGTACTGATCATCTCCTTATATTTACATATCGAAGCCAGAGATTTATAGATTGAATTTGTTGAATATGTGTCTTGGCTTGACATCTTAGAAAATGCCCTTTACTTTGGTTTTTCATAGCACAGAGCATGAAATTGCCAGGAAATAGATGCATGTATGACTCTGCTGTACCTCTCAGATGTCTGGAACGGGCAGGTCTATTTGGAGGCAGCAGGTTGACCCGACTGCCAAGATCCTACATGCAGGCGCACCGAGATGCCTAATTTTAAAGCTAGGAAAGGAAGAAGATCGGGAAATCTTGACGAATCCCCTCGTGCACGCGTGCAACCATGCATGAACACACAGGTATAGAAACACTGCTACACACTACACTCCTCCACATGTGGTCTAAGTGTGTGTCCGTGTGTGTGTGTATGTGTTTCCATTTGGTTACTTTCAGGATAACTCCTCACTCAGAGGAGAGCTTCAGTGGGTCTCAGGAGGGAACCAACATCTGAGTGTTCAGGTGCTGATCTCTTTGGCTGAGGTCTGGAGACATCAGAGAGCAAAAATGCATGTTGTCACTTCACTAAATTCGACCTCCGTGAGTAAAAATAATCGGCATATTACATTGCTTCTAGGCTCCAAATTGGTTTTATGGATAGTGATCTGCAGAATGTTTTCCTTCCTGCCGTCTACTTCTTTCTGTAGTGCTGTTTATACCACAGCTGGACCCGTAATAAGATTTAAACTGCTCTCTCACTCACCCTGGAATTATCTGAGGAATAATTGGACAAACCGGGCAGGAGCATGAATCGAGTTCCACTTACCTTAAAAAATATCTGTCTACAATTTGAACCGAAAGGCAGCGATCAAGAGAGCAAACAGGATGGGAAAGTGGTTCTACTCTGCACAGTCATTTGTATTAGCAAATTATCTGAGCACGCCACATCTTCCCATGCAGAACTAAACAGCGCTGTCACTGAACCACAAGGAAATATCCAGAACAGATTGTAGCTCTGCTTCTGCAGGATGGCGTGTGTCCAGTCATGTGCAAGAAGCCCCTGCACATGTGTGGGAGCTGACACTGTGTCCTCTGCTGCCGACCAGGTCACCTGCTCTCGTGCATCCCTGTCACTGCTCTGCGCTACTGGACACACTTTGGCCCCGGCCTCCACCTGGAACTAAACACAAGGCAACATGCTGAGCAGATGTGAGAAAGTTGCCCAGAGGTTCTGTGCTGCTGGAAAAACACTACACATGGCCATGTGAAGAAGAAAACAACACTCGCGGATCACGTTTTCTGCAGCATGCCGCAGTCCCGTCTCACCAGGTGGAAAGGTCATCTTAGAGACAAAGAGGCTGAAGTAGTGAAAGCACCGATTGTTGATCCTTTTTAAGTAGATTGACAGGTTTCTGCTGGATTGTCTTCTGGGTTAAATGACATCATGAGAACACAGACACATCCTATTACGAGTCCCCCAAATGATATTTGTATTTGGGTGTTAACCCCCTTGAAGGCTTCAAGGCACAGAAGGATGTCCTTTAAACTTTGGGCCTCGTGGTCTTCTCCGTGCTCTTTCATAAGTTGTTGCCTCTGCGATGTATCCTAATTCCTAGCGACTCTGTACAAAATGTTTAAATGATGGTTATCGGTTATCTCCCATGCATGTTGGTGCACAGGGAGCTGCTGCACCCCGTTCCTTGGACTGTATTTTGGGGACAGCCAGCCTCCTTTAAGAACAGGTTGAAATTGAGGTGGACTCCGAAGAGTTCAATCACATGAGTCTGAGCAACAATTTCCTCTTTCCTCGCTACTTTCTGAGCACTTATAAACGACGAAACACTTTTTCCGAGTGTGTTCCTGATGCTGTGTGAGTGTAAGTGGGGAGAATACCACAGTACTTTAACATTACTTGAAGGGAAACACATTTTGACAGATTTTGACACAAGACTGGGACAGAGAAGAACCAAAACATGTTTAACAGTGACATCACCTCATCCTGCTGGGGAATAAAAGAGGCACTATTCTCTCCATCACAAGGGAATTTGAAGCTTTTATGGTAGGATAGTTGCATGATGTTGCTTTGAGGTGACAAGAGGAACTGAGGAGTGAAAAAAAGGTTTGCAGAAGGTGCAACACTGCAAGCTACTCTAGGGAAAACACAACTTACAAACTTGTTTGTTTTCAGTATTTTCTCAAATATTATGTCTTTCTCTGCGAAATACTGTTTGGTTTCATGTTATTCATATGAAACCATTTAAGAAGCTCTTATATTGAACAGCTCTCCACTAATAAACATGGAACCCTGTGATGAGGTAGCAAGTCATTGTTTTATAATGAAGAGCAACAAGCCGAATATGCTGAGAACCTTTGTTGTAAGAATGAATGTATACTGTATATGCAAATGATATTGATGCTAAGCCAGTAGCATGAGCAATACAGTATAGAAAAAAATAAAATAAAATAAAATAAAATAAAATAAAATAAAATAAAATAAAATAAAATAAAATAAAATAAAATAAAAATTAATTAATAAATAAAATGAAAAAAAATAAATAAATAAAAGGCATATTGAATGTGATTGCCCAATCCCCCAGTACTGATTGCTGTCAACTGTCCTGTTATATGTGTTCCCATGGTGAACCATGTATAGAATAACAAACGTCTCCCTCTTTGAACTGCAGCAGAAGGTAATCCCTCAGCACCAGAAACCTGACGACAAAATCAGACCACCAATGTGTGTGTTTGCCTGTGCTGTGTGTGTGTGTGTGTGTGTGTGTGTGTGTGTGTCGTGTTATCCTCACTGGTTACTGAGTTGCCTACATAAACTCCGCCGCAGGCCAGACATACCAACCAACACACCTGTCAGGCAATCACTGCATGGAACAAGTCTCCCTGTGATGCAGCTCGTCCAAGTTAAACTGGGATCAAGAACCCCTCTCGGTTCAATCATCCACACAGTTATAACAAACAACGTAATGATGAACCCACAGATACGTATTACTGAAATCTGCAGTTCCCCTCTAATGAACCTTCTTATACTACCATAAATTGGTTCCCTCTAAATGCTGTCATCATCATCATCATCATCATCATTTACTTCAGTGTAAAACATTCATGGTGAACATAGTGAAGCAATTAGCGGCTACAGAGGCAGATATTTTGTTCTCCTCAGTTAGTGGAGACACAAACATTACAAAAGGCTTATAATCAAATGTATGTGTTTGCTTCCTGTATAAACTCAGACAGGTTGAGAAGATAAACCCAGAAGTCTTTACGTTCTCATCATCCTGCAGGTAAATATATTCACTTTTCAACACTCTCACCCTGTCGCTGTCCTACATTCCTGCCGGCCCTGATTAGTCACTAAGCCGTTTGCTCTGTTATTATTGCAAGAGTATCTCAGGTCATGAGACTTAAACACCAGCAAATTCCTGCCCTTTGGACCCCCCAGTCCTCCTGTTAGGTTCTGTCCATTAATGCTCTGAATTACAATCCAAGGCATGAGCGGAATGGATCTCCAGACCCGGGCTGGTTGAAGGGCTCCAGTTCCTGCTCTGTGGTTTACACGCTGCCAGTAAACGATGCATACGTTAAATGCTTTAAGGCGCTTCGTAAAAAGAATTCGGGAACACGTTTTGCTGTGTGTGCAAACCTGTTTATCAGCCGTTTGTGGGGTCGTTGAATCTCTGCAGTTTCCTGGAACTTGTAATGATCCATCTGCCATGCAGTCACAAGAGAGAGAAAGACGGAAACAGGCTGTGGAGGTGCAGATGATCGGATGAGATAACCGATGAAGAACGTATGAAGTAAACAAAACTATTAATACGAGCAGCAGTCTCATCCTTTTACATCCGATTGCTCCCTGTTCTTCCTACGGGGCTCTTTCTCACAGCCCCGGCAGCTTATTATAACACATAGAACACCCTTGGGAGTCTGTATGAGACACAACAAGCTTTTAAATAACTAATGTAATAACTAATAACCAAGGTTTTTAACCACTTGCATCAATAGAAGATGCACTTAGCAAGAGGCTCTGCATTAGGAGGCAAATTCAACAAACACCATATTTTGCAGTGGGAGACAGTTGTTCGATTCCAACACCTCCCACAAACAGTTTTATTTGACAATGTTTTACTGCCACGGTCGAGGTCTGGTCAGGTGGTTACGGTTAGAGAACACTTCTGTCAGGGTCGCACAGACACCACCCACACAGCGAGCGGAGCAGTTGCTCTTAGCGTTTCATGTTGATGTGTAAGAATTCGCATCGGGGTTTATGGTCCGCCCCCCCCAAGCGTCTCATCCAGACCCAGAAGAATGCAGTGACCACAGTATCAGACGCTGAAGGCCGTGACAAAGTGTCGCTTTTTGGTCGTCCTAGTTTAACGAGTCAAATGTTTTAAATGTGGGACTCTTCACATATAAATGTGAACAATGCACTTTAAAATGAAAAATCTCATGTGGACCTTCCCTCCTAATGTCTATCAGGCTTACACGATTAATCCTGATGTTTTAGTTCCTGCAGTTACAGTAAACAAACTTGTTTACTGGTGACAGCCTCCGAATTCCTCCCTGTGCAATCATGTATCCCTGCGACTGCATCCCTTAATTGCAGCAATTAAAATGTTTTCTCTAAATTGCTGAAGACTGACTGACACCATGATTGGGGCCACTGACAGTTGCTTATTGTTTACTCAGCCAAACGCTGCAGCTCTTGCACACATGCGGAAACCACATGTACATGCACATAGTGGGCAAAAAGTTGTTTCTGGAGGATCCTAAATCAGACATAAGTGCATTTGAAAAATTATAAGATCTACTGCTGAGCTCCTAAACTAGTGGCTCAGAGTGAGTTATCATGGTCTTAATCAGCGAGCCAGATCTCATGTTACTCCTGCCCCCCCCATGGGTGTAGGGGCTGAACACACACATGACTTAATCAGTGACATTCATGGAGCCGGAATCTCTGGAGTCCGGGGATCACGTTACCCAGGTAAGGCTCGGAGGAATGTGCCGTATATACTGTACATGTTATCAACTCATGACCGTCGGCCGACGAAAGGCTGATGTTTCATTATTAAACATGATGTAACTGACGATGGTGACAGCTGGAGGCCGTGTGATGCTGGATGGATCACGGTGGTGAACGGAGAGACGATACGTAGCTCGGGTTTATTCAGCAATGACACATCTGATGTTGCGTTCACTGTTTCTTCTAGTTGGAGGAAAGTGCAGACGAAAACATAATTTTTCGATGTTCCAGTACAGGACGACGCTTGTTGACACGACTCAGGTTTGATTATTCGTCCAGCCACAATCATGAAAGTAGAAACAGAAAACCATGAATGAGATCAAAGTTGCATGTCGACTTCCAAAAGTGACGAATCTTCAATTGATTAATGTTAAAAATGAAATTTCGATGCTAAAAAAAAAATCACTTAAATATATTTAAACCTTGTTTAGTATGAAATGTTCCTTTTGAGATGTGTTTTCTAAACTTCTCCCTCCCACGCTTCCGTTCACCATCCGTTCAATCTGTACTGTTGATGATGAAGATCCTGAAGAAGCATGTTTGCTTCCCCCCTCATCAACGCGACATTGTGGTTTACTTTGTTTAAAAGTAGCATGTTACCTCTCAGCCAAACATTGACTGATCCTCATGCGGTGCACATGAAGGGGCTCGGGGCCCCCTGCGCCACTGAAGAGGCCCTTTGAGAAGACATCTCCTCTGGTCCGTCTGCAGGTCTAATCCTCTCTGTCTGTGCACGAATCAACGCAAAAACCCAGCTTATTTGCCGGCTCTCCCTGTTTACTTTCCATCTGACATCCTACCTTAAGAAAAGTTGCACAACTAATCAAAGAGTCACTTAGAGCTTGGGGGCGATCAACAGACATTGTAGGCGCTTACATAATCTAAACACTCTTATTTGGTGTTTTGCACAAGTCTCCTGTGACTGCATTCATTCATAACGTTGTAACAGCATGAACTGAACACCCCAAATTAGCTCCTTACCTCCACAGAGGAGGTGATGCCTTTGCCGGGGTTGGTGTGTCCGTCTGTCTGGTAGCAGGACGACGTGATCCGTGCATGTGGTTCCAAGAAAGAACCCATTGTGTGTTGGGGAAGATCCATTCAACATCTCCACCAATTCGAATTAGTTCTGAGAATCGCATCCTGGAAGAAGTTAAGATAAATGTGTGCGAGCCACAGGTGGGGAGAGGTGACCCGACCTCACTCCCAAAGAAGACGAGCACATGGCTTCCATTACAGCGAAGGTGAGCGCCAGAGCCGCCAGTGCCGTTATCACGCAGGGCCTCGGAGTATTTGTGGCTCTCACGATGTCAATTAATTGATCACACATGTGATTCTGAATCAGTCTGCAATCACATCGGTATTATGTGCAACAGAAATATTCTAGCGGGTCAGTACTGGATCATACGAGCACGAGGAAAACGGATATTAAAGACACTTGCTGAAATAATAATGTTAATAAATACCAACTTCTGCCAAGTCTAACTCTTATAATGAGTTAGTTTCCTTTGTAGTACTGTGAAGTTGGCGATGTTTACTTCTGTGCCATCTGCATGAGAATGATGTCATCATATATTTTCATTGAAGATGATGCAGTTCTTCTTCCTCCTGGTATCTGATGTAACCACACATTCACATCACCGGTCTGCTGAAATGAACTGAAGGGGCCAAATATTCACTGGTTTCGGGACTCGCTGTCAGCAATCATAAACTTAATTTGACATTTAAAATTAGAAAAGCCTCAACATTCCTCCTCCCTGAATCAGTGTCGGTTCATCAGCGACCCACCCAGGAGCAGGACTCACCAGAACAAGCTGAGAGTCTGAAGAAGATTTTACACAGATCTGTTTTTCTTTCATGAGGACATGTGAGCAGTCGCTGTCCGGACCGATTCCTGCAGGTCAGCCCACAATATTTACATTTCTCAGCTTGAAACGCCCAAAAGGGACAAATATAGATCAGAAGTTCTATATACTCAATGCATTCATGGACTGTAAGGAGCTTGATTGGACCATAAATACATGCGTGTGTGTGTGTGTGTGCATGTGCGTGTGTGTGTGTGTGTGTGGTAA